>JAQIXU010002184.1:0-13146 GCA_034701245.1 Strigamia transsilvanica
GGATTCTTGGTGTTTGACCTACTGGTACGTCACCATATTGTACTCTACTAACAGCTACACCATCTTAAAAAGATTGGTTTTATCTGTGTGTTAGGTTAGTAATGATGCAGGCATTAAGGAATCATGCTCTACAGCTATAAAAATTGAATGGAATAAGCACACCCACTCTTTTCGCTTAATTCTATCCCATCAAACACAAGATGAATCATCAATGCTCATACTGTTCAAACATCGTTGGCCATTTACCCTTCCCAACACTATGTCTCACAGGATGTTCTGGGGTTGCTCAACATTTCCATAAGACTAAAGAAAAATTAATTTTTTTCATTTTGTCCTTCAAATTAAATTGTAAAAATTTATTTTGGCATGAGTAAACATCAGCAGGTGGCACTGAACAATGATTACTAAACTGATATCTATATGATTATGACTGATACATATATTCACTCTACTTTTCACTGTACAAGCAATAAATGTACCAACACTGATATCTAGATTAGCTGTAATAAGGAACATCCGCAGTAATTCCTGTTAAAATAGTTCTCACAGAGTACTAAAGCCCCTCCTTTGCACAGTGGGCTAGAACCTCGGTTTCACAAACAGCAAAGGACCAGGAAAATAAATCTGTAAAAGTCAACTTTCCCCATATTGAAATACTATTTTTTTGTGGGAATTTCCTTCTGGAACCAAAAAATATTTCTCTAAAACGAAATATTTGTTAAAATGATGTGCCTTAAACCGAGGTTCTATAGGTATGGCAGGAAAACTGTCCGTTTAACTACATTGAAATTGGAGATGTGCCAAATACCAATATCACAAAATACAGTGGAATACATACAGTGTGTGGTATACTTGTAAACACAGAGAACGATGTTTTTAATACACCCATACCTCGCTTTACGGCCGGGATACGTTCCTGGAAAGTCAGCCGCAAAGCGAAATGCCGTATAACGACTCAGGGGCCATTCCCCTGATTTGTTCAAGAATTTCCCGACTTTTTGCCCGTATAAAAAAAATCTTACGTCGTAAATCGAAATTTAGCCATATTGACACAAGGCCATTATGGTGAAAAGCCGTTTAAGGGAGGGCCGTTTAGCGAGGTAAGGGTGTACGTGTATACTACAGGGCCGGCTCAGAAAGTTTTGAAAATCAGTACTGTATATCGGAAACCACTTCATCGAAATAAATTTGCCTAAATCGATGTCTATAGCTTTTTTTGATCGAATGGTACACTTCATCGAATCAATTTCTTTACCTGAGGGATGTTTTCAATCAATTTCTTTACGTGAGAAATGTTTATAAATCAACCCGGAGTGTAGTGGAAGGATCTATGCGTAGCGCAGCTCAGCGCAGCATAGATGAAAAACAGCAACTTCTGCTTTAAAAATCATAAAAACGGTTATTTGATTTTTTTCCATTATTTTATGGCTTTATCGAAAATCACTTCATCGAGTGGCTCGTTTTATCGAAAATTCGTTCGATAAAGCGAGCCATTCGATATAGTGAAACCGATCAAGTGGATTCGATAAAGTGGATTCGATCTAGTAAACCGTCGTCATAAACTTCTAATGCCCGATGTTTAAAACAAATCGGTTTTATGAACACCCATGTCCCCCAATTAGTTCAGATAATCAGGCCTTACTGTATTTACATCATACAGTAGTCTCGCTTATCCGACATAACAGGCCGGCAGAACGTCGGATAATAGAGAGGTGTTAAGAAAAAGCCGATTAAACGTCAAATTACAGTAAGTTATAATTTCAAACTACGGTATGTTATAATTTTACACATTACGAACCTAATAATCATGTTTTACAACAAAACAGAAAAAATTAACTGAAAAAATGAATTTATAGTCAAATTAACACACAGACAAATACGGAATGCCAAATAAGCGAAACTCAACTGTACCAAATATTTACCGAAAACCGTATATTTACCAAATAATGCCATCTCCAATTTCCAAACCTAGTCAAAATCGATGGATTAAACAAATAAATTCCCTTTACGATTGAGCAAATTTACAAAAAGCAAATAAAAACGAAATTGAGCATGCACTTTGTCTTCCAGCTCAATAAACAGAAAAATTATCACCAAAATGAAACACTTTTAGATTATTTTGCAACATTTTCCTAATTTCTAATCCAAATAAACAGCTTTATCAACCGCCAAGATAAACCGCAATAATCAAAACTAATGAAAACGAGTGTTAAAAAACAAACAAAAAAGCTTGCATTACCTTGCTAGAACAGCTCGATGAGACTAATATGGAGTGTGACGACTACTGTGGAGCAGCACAACTGCTTTCAGCACATTTCAGAACCTCATCTGCTGATATTTGCTTATACTCTTCAGCTGCTGCGATGCGAACTTGACCCACATCTGCTTTCTGAAATTAGGTCATCGTTTTACAATTTATCAATATTCATCTCTTATTACTAACATGGATCGAATCAACGTCGAATCTCAATGAATTTTTTATTTCCACATCAAAAAATTCTTCTTTTATTTGATTTCCTTGATTTTTAATCAATTTTTCTGCTGTTGTGTATAGTAATTTAGGCCTAATTTATTTTTTTTTTCGTATCCTATTGGATTGACACACTGAATCTTTAGGTTGCGATCGTTGCGTGTGTTTGTTAATTTGAGCGAGTTGTGAGTTCGTGAGTTACTTACAGCATTCCGTGTATGATTGATCAGGGGCGAAAGCTAGTCACTTTCCTTTTCTGTGCTGTGGTTTTATTTTCTCTTTTCATTTTCCCGTCGGGTTTACTTAGTTGCCGCTAGAGGGTTTTGCGCTAGCATGTGTTGACGCACTGTGCAGTCTCCAGCTCAGTTATGGGTTGGGCGAGTAGTGTTGCATTGTGGGAGAAAGTAAATGTCTGCGATGAGTAATTTAAAAAAAAATTAAGAGCAAACAAACCAAACTATTATAGATACAAAATATTTCATTTCATTGCGGATTTAAAAATAAATGTTTGTTTTTAATTAAATAAATAATTTAGACAACACAGCTGCTGAATTTAATACTTGCATCACACAGTACATACAGCTGCATCGCTGTCCAATCAGAAACCAGCTTGAACACACTACAACATCACAACCCATCCACAAGTACACATAGAATTTCGCGATTTTAAACTTGGCCCAACGCCATCTCTCGACATTACCGTGACAACCACATTGATTATCCGCACACCCTTCTCTCGAAGAGATGCAGTAACCATTGGATGCAGTGCCTGTTGCAGCTCAATTACTTCGCATCAACTGATTTTTCTCAAAGGTAAAACATTTTATCCAATCCACAATTCACAAACGAAAATTACGTCACGAAATTAGTAATCTATTTCAAAAACAAACAAAAAACAACTCCCGACATTTAAAAAATAGAAAAACGTATCGAATGACCGCATCTCTTAGTGGTGACTATCCATAACATTACATCGCATTTTTATGTTACAGGCTGCGCGGCTTTCTCATTGCTTATCTAATCTGAACAACAGGAAAAGGAGCGAGAGGTTTTTCCCATTTCACTCAAGTAAGGGTGTTCCTGTGACTGGATTTCGTCATTAGTGGAATTAAATGTAATAGTAATGAATGTTTTATTTTTATTACAGGCCCTAGATCTGTTTTATTGCATATTTCACAGTTAGAAATGACTGCGACAGCCAGACAGGAGTTAGATTTGAAAAACAAGGCCACAAGACTACTTAAACAGACGACTGATCCGGTTGAAAAATTGCGATATCAGTGTCTGCAACGAGGTGCTAGTGGAATTAAAGGCTTGGGCAGGTAATCGTTAATTTCTTTTCCTCTTATGTAACAATGAGTGTGATGTTTTCTGTGTTCGCGTCGCGTCTAACCAAAGAACAATACCGTGACGCAACTAAGCTATTAGTGATGAAATTTGATGGCAAATTCAAAAATTATTTTTTTATTTGTTTATTTAGACAGGAAGTGGCCATTATGAACGAGGCTGTTAAAGTTATTTAAATTCCATTATGCATTTCCGGGTTTCTGAAACTATTCATTAAATGACACTTAATAAAATTTTTTTGCGAATACTTGGTGGAGTATTTTGCATTCTCATTCACGGGATTTATTTTTGACGTGAAGCGTGTTTGTGTACTACGCCTGAGCTGGCCTGGGTTCCACCCATACGATCATGCAGATTCAGTGACATTTCGATCCTGGGTTGCCAGCCAGAGACGAGGCCTAATCGTAATGCTTAATGAATTGATGCAAAAATTTCCAAAACGGATAAAGATATCCAAATTCTGCTAATGCAGTTGAATAGTAATTGCTTGATGAGCTTTTCAATGGTGATATCAAAACAATCGTCAAATGACTGCAACAATGACTTTCGCGCTGTATCTTAAAAGTCGTTGACGTTAGACAAAAATTTCCAATTAGAAAGTTGTAGAGAATCGTCTAATTTCTAATTAGTCTAATCAGCTTAAAACAAATTATGGTTAATTTTGAAAAAAATGAAGAAAAACTAACATTTTCCGTGGATGCAATGTTGGTAATAAGTGGAGAAAAAGTCTATGGTTTGTGCATTTATAGATTTTTTTTGACGTTTTATGTTTGGACTGGTCTTGGCTCAAAAGTCTGCTGCCAGGAGAAAAGTAGCACAGCATCCTGACTTACAGGGCTGCGCTGTGCAGGTTGTGCCCCGCACAAAGGCACTTGATTATGAGGAAGCCATTTTAGGACAATAGTACACTTTTATGCAATATGGGAGCGCTGAAATACAACTTTGCGCAAAGGCAGCTCTTACCTATTGCGCGGCCCTGGTAATGTGTTTTAATAGGATCTAAATGGCTCGCTATTAGAACACCAGGGATGAAAGTAAGCCAGAACTCTCTGTTCTGGTTTAAAATTGCGTCACAAGCCTCTGGAATATTTCAGTCGGGCCGGCTGTAGGGATTCTGGCCCACAAAATTGAGTTCTTGACAGGGCCCAAGAAATTCCCATTGGAATATAAGCTGTTGCCGCCCATAGATGTAAAATTAATTGGCAGGAAACAAACAAAATAGAAAATACGATATCAAACGATAACTTGACACGGGGCTGTCAAAATGGGGTCCTTCTACGTGTCCTCATTTTTTATATTTGAAGACTAATCTGTAACTCCGTATTCGATCGATGTTCAGCCGATCCGTTGTAAAAAAGTTGGTCACTTTTTGATAATTGAATGAAACGAGATAAACGAAATAAAATCTTCTGCACTCAACCCTCGTTATACCGCCGCTCTTTATACGGCATTTTGCTATAATGGTCTTCGGAAAGTGTGGCACTTTTCGACTTGCGGCCCACAATGTTTCGTAGATACGGCCAAAAATCGGGAAATTCCATAACGAATCGGGGGGAATTGCCCCCGATTCGTTATACAGCATTTTGCTTTACAGCCAACTTTTCCGGAAACTATCTAGGCCGTAAAGCAAGGGTTGAGTGTATTAAAATGCATGACACTTGAAGTTTGATTAAAATACTTGGTTTTTGAATGAAACCTGTTTTTGTTATTATTTTTCAGCTCGATATAACAGCTGGGGTTGATTGAGCATAATTAATGTTTGTTTTTAATATTTCCAGAGCTTTTCGCATCATGGACGATAATTCTGACCGAAAGTTAGATAAGAGCGAATTGCAGAAAGGTTGCCATGACTACGGACTAGAACTCGAAGGGAATGAAGTCGATGGAGTATTCAAACTCCTCGACAAAGATGAGAGTGGAAATATTGATTTCGACGAGTTTTTGGTTGCTTTAAGAGTAAGTGAAGTCGAAATTCACCAAAAACAATTTCTAGTCGACTTGTGAGTGAAGGTTTTGGTTTATACTCTCAAATGGACTGGAATTGAACCGCACTTGTTTACCCCGAATGCAATGGGCGCAGCCTGATGTGATTTCAAATGTTGTCTGCGCCGCCATTTTAGATTTCATCAAAAGCAATTTTAAAAGATAAATAACCGTGTTTGGTTTAAGTGGGGCGCAAGTTTGAGTGGGAAGTCGAATGTTATTATTATTTTAATTAAAAAAGTTGAATTATTTTTACCGTTTATCATTTTGTTTCGCAGCCCCCGATGTCGCAACAGAGACTAGACTTAATCGCCGCTGCGTTTAAAAAGTTGGATAAAACTGGAGACGGAGTGATTACAACTGAAGATTTGCGCGGTGTTTACAACGTTAAATCAAATCCGAAATATGTAAACGGGGAAATGACACAGGAACAGATTTTTCGACAATTTTTGGATGCTTTCGACTCCAAAGAAAAGGATGGAGTGGTATGTACCCAAGTTTTACTAGGGCAGATATTCCCAATCTTTTTAAGATGGTGACGTACCAGTAGGTCAAACACCAAGAATCCCAAAAAAATTTAAAAAAATCCACAAATTCCAGTCAGAAATCACAAAATCCAACACCAAAAATTCATAAAAATTAAACGTTTTCCCCAAAAATATCAAAATTTTCACAAATAAAACCAAAATATCAAAAATCCCATTCAAAATAGACTCGGATCTCGGTGGCCATTTCATACAATTTCGAATGTGCAAAATGTTGAATTTCTTTTTTCCTTTTAAAACAGGTGACGGGTGAAGAATTCCTTAACTACTACGCAGGTGTGAGTGCATCGGTGGATTCCGACGTCTATTTCGATCTAATGATGAGGAATGCGTGGAAACTGTAAATTCAGTTCGACTGAATTGCTTTTGATGGCTGTTACTTAATAACTAGTCTTTAGTTTTTGATGATAAAATTGTTATAACACAGTTTCTAGTTTATATTTAGAATTTAAAAACAAAAAAAATCATATATAAAACATTCCTGTAAAAATGTTATTACAATTTTGCATTTAATTCAATTAATTTCATCATATAATGATGCTAAAATGAATATTTTCCCGCATTTTGCTATTTATTCATCAATAACGAAACCAAAAATCCAATCAAATTGATTTTCTCGTTGTTTTTGATGCAGTTACTTAAATTATTCAATGTATTTCCTTCCATTAAAACACAAATGTATCAATTCAAATCGAACTTTGTTTTTATTGCGCCTTGTAATTATAAAAAAAATGTTAAATAAATTTGTAACTTAATTCAAGTTCCATGCGATCCACAAGTCTAAACCTGCGCACCATTTCATGTAATTTCTTAAACCAAAAATAACACAAAATTCAACTTTAAATCGGTTTAATCTTGAAATGCAAGCCGATGAGTGAAAACACGAGACATTTCAAGTCCTGCACTAAATAATAAAACGTTCTTAAACCGTCCGGGTCCCTGAATAACAAATGAAAACAAATTTTTTAAAAAAAAATATTTTTTCGAATATTTTTCGACATTTGAACTCACTTGCTCTGGTTAACATCGACCAGCGAGCCGATTTTCGATGTTGTGAATGAAATGTGTTCGTCCCCAATCACGATTTCCAATTCCTAGACGAAAAATTAAATTTTATCGATTTGTTTTTAAATTATTCGCGTTTTTCGAGCGTACTTGACGTCCGACACGATCGGGCGGCGGCCAAACTGAATCGTCTTCCTGCATGATTTCCGAATCTTCGATTATTCGTTTCAATTCCTCCATTACGCACTTGTGGACGTATGCCTGTAATAAAGAAAAAATGAAATTCGTTAATTTTAAATTTGTTTCATTATTTTTTTTGTTTTTAAGGTCGGATTTTACTTCTTTTCGGATCATGGTATCGTTCTTGTAGTTGGAATTATTCGCGTATCTTAATTTGCCGTCAGGACGAAACTCAAATTCCAAAAATTCGTGGCCGAATTTTCCTTTATGTCCGACATAGTAACGTAGGTAGAAATCGTTAGTAGACATAACGAAAAGGTTGAATGTGTTACGGAACTAAAGATATTAGATAGTTTCGATATAAAATGCCTGTGTTTGATAAATATTTGCTGGGAAATGTAACGGAGGACTTACGAAAGCGCGGTTCTGAAGACCCAGACTAAACGTCGCTCGCTTTCCGATTTCCAGTTTAGTTTTGTCTGAGACTTCCGTTGCAAAACCAATGTGTTATTCACAAGTAGTATGGAAACCGTGATTACAGTTTCGGGCTTAAGTGACAACGCCAATTTGACACCTGGTGGTGGAAATTAAACCTCTTTATGCAACAAAACAAACATTTTATTTACCATAAATCGAATAAATATTTACAAAAAAATAATAAAAATAAAAAAGTACAAATTATAGGAATACTGCAAAAATGTAACACAAACAGAACTTCCTTTTAAAAGCACTTAATAATCGATTTATAAAACATCAGCTGGTTTTTTCCTTAAACTTGCTTCTGATAAGTACAATTCCTATGAAAACACCTTTAAAAATGGGAAATAAACACATGATTAAATCAAATATTTAATTTCCAGCACTTGGATATTAATTACCCAGACCAAACACACCAACAACTCCCAAGATGATTGGCATTGCAAGTGCATACACAGGCGATGGATATAACTTCTGGAGAATGTAATCTGTGTCAACAAAAGGCTGGAAAAATATAAATAAAATCATAAAAATCATATCTTATTTCTTATAAACACATATTTACCAGAACTAGGACCCAAAATGTGTAATAAACAAACACCAAACCACTCACAATGATCATTAACATACCAAGAGTTTTATCACTGTCACATGCCTGGAAAAATAAATAAATTAATAAATTAAGAAATTAAGAAATTAATAAATTAATTAATTTGAGTGAAATTTTCATCTAGTTTACCATCTCTGTTGATTTGCACAGCCAAATTGGATTTAATAAAGTCGTTGACAGATTACAAACTATTTCTGAATGATGATACTAAGCTTATAAGATGGAATTTGATACTGTTAAATCATTATCATATCATTACTTGCTGGTCATCCATAGACATTTCAATTTCAACCCATCTTGTTTAGACTAAAGGAATTCCTATTGGTTTAAAATTTACCACGTGATAATCGGTGTCTAAATTAACACGAAATTGTTTATATATATTTTTTATTAGTTTTTATTTTATTTCTACATTTAAATAATAAGAATACTTCATTTTTGATAAGTATTTAATTCCAATGCGAAAGTTGCGCGAAATTGCCACCAGGTTGGTGGACGGCGAAAAGGGCAAGACAAGACGAGTGGATTGTAACTAGCACAAATGGCAGGAAAAGGCAAAAGAAATTACGCTACACGAGAATTCCGTAACACACATCGACGAATCAACACCCAACGATCTTCGGACCAACCTTCGACGTCGCGTCATCAAGTATAAACCCAATTTCAAACAAAAAAATGACCAAAAACCAAACTTTTCTCGCATTTTTATTCACAGAATTGCGAAGATTGGGACGACAACGTCGGCGAAACGTCGAAACAACCTTTCGCCGACATCGAGCCGGGTTTTCTACAGCACAAAGCGTGGCTAGAGGAATTGCGCTCGACGTGGACCAAAAGCAACGATATTTACGTGACGACACAAATGCTCAAATTGACGTACAAGACGTCGAGTAACCCGTACCGTACGGCGCTCTATTTTATGACCGAAAGCCCCGATTTCCACTCGGGAAAACCCAATAGTTTGAGCGCCGTAGTCATGAAGGCGTTCCACGAATGGCTGAAGGAGAACTCGACGGAAAATGGGAATGTTTCGCTCGAGATTCAGAGCGATGTGTTCGATGCGTTGGCGAGTCAAAGTAATTCGAATTTGACGCAGATTGTTGCTGAGATTTATCACTTGGGGGATGTCGGTGAAGAGTTTTTGGAAAGGGTTAAGCGGTTGGTGAAGATGGGCGATTATAAACAAGCGTGTTCGTTCGCGACGGTGCTGAATATTCAGAGACATTTTAATATTAATGAGGTAAAAATATTTTTTTTGGTGTTAAATTATTTTATAATGTTGAATTGATGTTTTGTTCATGTTTTTTTATGTTTTTTGTTGACATTTTGATATTTTTTGGGTGTTTTTTGATGTTTTTGTTGATTTTTTAATGTTAGATTGATGTTTTTGATGTTTCTGGGTGTTTTTTGATGTTACATCGATGTATTTTGGTGCTAAATCGATGTATTTTGGTGCTAAGTCGATGTTTTTAGTGCTAAATCAATGTTTTTTGGTGCTAAATTGATTTTTTTTGATGCTAAATGGATGCTTTTTGGTGCTAAATAGATGTTTTTGGTGCGAAATAGATGTTTTATAGTGCTAAATCGATGTTTTTGATGTTAAATCGATGTTTTTCGGTGCTAAATCGATGTTTTTCGGTGCTAAATCGATGTTTTTTACTGCTAAATTGATGTTTTTGATGTTAAATCGTGCTAAATCGATGTTTTTGATGTTAAATCGATTTATTTTAATGTCAAATCGATCTTTTTGATGGTTTTTGATGCGTTTTGATGTAATATCGATGGTAAATCGATGTTTCTTGTTGTTTTTGATGTTTCGTAATGTTTTTCTTTTTCTTTTAGTTTTTAGTGCCGTTATTACTTCAAGACAGAGTGAATTTTGTGCAGAATTATCTCGATAAGTGTCCGGAACAACAAGAATTGTTTGTGCAATTCATCGACAGTATGTGCACTTATGAGAAAAATGCATTTCAACTTGCGGCGTATGTTTTACTTATTTATTTATTCATTTTTAATCACGTTGCTAATTCCATTTTTATTTTAGGGCCTTGCAAATCCAAGACGCTAAAGCGGGGAAATGGAATCAAAGAGCATTCAAAAAGCTGGGCTCGCGGTTCATGAAATTATACAACATATCGCCGGACGTTTGTCGCAATATTTCCCAGATAAATAACTACGGGACGTTGAAGTATCTTCTTCATAAGAAATACACGGAAGAGAATATTAGTGACGCGGCGTGGGAAGAAATGATTGAGGTTTTTCTATATTTTAAAACAAAAAAGTTAAATTTTAAAATTAAATTTTCAAATTTTTCAGGCGGTTGTCAAAACTGATGTCGGATTACAGGTGGAATTGTGCACGCTAGTGCTTTGCTACAACGATTTAGCATGCGCCGTCAAGTGCGCGCTCAAGTACAAAGTGCCTCGAGAGCAGCTCCCCGAATCGCTGCAAACGGCTCTTGAAGACAGAGAAAAGTGGGCAATCGCTTAGGATTAGGCCTGCGCGGTTATTTTTCAAAGTGAATATGAATGCGATATGGCAGGGGTATGGGTACCGGTACGCGATAAGTGGATTTTGAATGGGATTTTTGATATTTTGTGGAAGAATTTGATTTTTTATGGAGATTTTGACTGTTTTTTGGTGTTTGATTTTGTGAGTTTTGAAGGGAATTTTGTTATTTCACTAAAGTTTTTAATTTTTCGGGGGAAATTTTTCATTTTTTGAATGGAATTTTGGTTTTATTTGTGGAAATTTTGATATTTTTGGGGAAAATAATCTTTTTTGGATTTTTTGTGTTTGACCTACTGGTACGTCACCATATTGTACTCTACTTACAGGTACACCAATCTATGAAGATTGGGAACCTGTGCGATATGGCAATCATATTCACTTGGCAGCGATATATCACAAAATTGCAACATATCACAATATATCGCAATATTGCACAAACTGCAAAACCGCAATGTTTTGGTCATTTTTCGACTTTTTGGTGACTTTTTGGAGTTTTTCCGAATCTAAATCTAAAAAACTGTAATCGGAATTTCACCAAAGAGCTGAAATATGACAAAAACATCACCAAAAAGCAGAAAAATAACACAAATTTGGCTTTTTTGGTCACGTTTTGGTGACGTTTCGGTCATGTTTTGGACATCTTTTAGATTTCGATTCGAAAAACCCCAAAACGTGACCGAAATGTCACTAAAGAGCCAAAAAACTAACCAAAACGTTGCAATATATCACAAAACTGCAAAACCGCAACGTTTTGGTCGTTTTTCAGCTCTTTGATGACGTGTTGGTGACGTTTTGGGCTCTTTTCTGGGTTTTGCGGTCCTGCGATTCTTTGCGGTGCTGCAAAATGTTGCGATATTAAAAATTTAATATCGCAATATCGCACAGGCCTACTTACGATTCACCAAGTTCCTTTTGTTTATTTAATTTTTTCATCTGCAGAGATAATTTCACGTCCGTACAAAACGAAAACTGGGACGACGTCACCGAACCCGAACCATCCGACGCTCATTTATTTCATTCGCTTTCGTTGCCCTCATCAGCCGTCATTTACGTCGACACCAAGCAACAATTCGACACAATGTTGGATGTGCTTCAACTTGCGAATGTAATCGGTTGCGACTGCGAATGGAAACCTGGCGCAGGCACAAAGTAAAAAATTGCAACAAAAAAAAAAAATAAATTTTATTGATGAATTAGTTAAATTGATTTGGAATTAGGCTGTCGATTATTCAAATAGCAACGAGCGACCGGATATTCATAATAGACGTTAAAGTCGTTTTGGAGAACAATCAGTCGGATGACGTGGAACCGGAGTTGAAAATCGACGCTAAGGATTGGCGGACGCTGGTTTTGGCCGTGTTTGCGAACGTCGAGATTAAGAAACTTGGTATTTTAATGGAGATTGGTGTGAAATTGTGGATTTTGAAGGTGGTTTCGTACAAAATTAGGATTTGGGTTTTCGACCGATTTAAAAATGCTGAGTCAGAGTCTTCCCGAATGTGAAAAACTGCACATGGAAACTAAAAACCTGCTGGATCTTCACGGATTAACCCAAAAAG
The DNA here is from genome assembly GCA_034701245.1 of Strigamia transsilvanica. Classification (NCBI taxonomy): domain Eukaryota; kingdom Metazoa; phylum Arthropoda; class Chilopoda; order Geophilomorpha; family Linotaeniidae; genus Strigamia; species Strigamia transsilvanica. The sequence goes on from JAQIXU010002184.1 coordinate 12,688, forward strand.
TGATTTTGATTTTGATTTCTTCCGATTTTAACCGGTTTTTACACATTTTAAACGTGCTTTTACGCATTTCTGTGAGTTTTACGCCCGCTTTTACACGATTTAACACTTTCTAAACTTGCTTTTACATGTTTTTACATTTTCAAAACTGGCTTTTACATGTTTTTACACTTTTAAACTTGCTTTTACATGTTTTTACACTTTCTAAACTTGCTTTTATGTGTCTTTACACATTTTAAACCCATTTTTATTCATATCCATCTGTTCCAAACCCATTTGTAGAAATTTGTACATGGTTTTATTCGTTTTTATATAATATTACCTATTATACCGGGCCTAAATTGGCCAAACCAACTGAATTCAAATTGTAAATGACTAAAATAAGTGCCCAAATTAATGAAAAACACAAAATAACTGCCCAAATTGAGAAAAACACTAACCAAATTGAGAAAAAACACTAAA
>JAQIXU010002185.1:0-13135 GCA_034701245.1 Strigamia transsilvanica
GATTGTGGGAGTTAGTCAGACATAGGACAACTCCACAGCATTGTGTTTCTAGTCCATCAGTTTGTAGTCCTTGCTGTAGCTAAGCACAACAACACCATCTTTTGGTGCAAAGCATAATAATAATAATGACAACAACATGGGTGGAACAAAAATGCATTATGTCATAATTTTCCATAGGTCTGTTCTGCTTCTGCTCACTTCACCTGAAAGCATTACAACAACTGGAAGTTGCATAGACCACTTGAGTTGTGTTTTCTGGTTCTGCAGTGTTTTATGTTCTGACTATTAAGACACTCTTGTTGCTGACTTTCAAGTTCCAAATTGAGGTAATGGCAAAAACTTTTCACTTTTCATCCACCATTCTTTAATCATATTTGCAGTTAATGCTGTCAGTCTTGCACACATACATATTTTAACTGGAGGCAGTTTCTTTTTTGTTAAACTTTCATCTTTGATCTGATAGTTTTGTGATTTCATTAGCTTAAGTCTCTTTTTACTTCTAAGCCTAAATGTCTAATTCAGTTACACACCCCTGAAGGCTACTTTTGCTCTGCATAAATTAACTAGTTCAGAATAATAAACATGCTTTGCTCTCTGAGCTTCAACAAACAAGTCAATATTTCTCTATTATCCAACATATATGAATACCGGTACCACTAAATACACTTGAGTTTCAACATATTTATTTGCACATTTGAATATTTTATGCAGATTTTACTGTAAAAAAAATATGCAAAATTGAATTTCTTAATATTAAATAATTAAAAAATTAATAAATAATTTAAACATTAAAATAACATTTGTTTAATAAAAATAATTAACAATGTGACATGAAATTTAATCAAAAGAACAAAAAACTCATTTAAATTTCAATTAAATTTTCTTTTTTTTAAAAAAAAAATTTATCATTAAATTATTTAATGTAAATTTCTATTCAATTTAAAGAAGAAAAATCCAAATTAAACTTCCCTCATTGTTTGATGGACAACCAAAACAAGCCACTTCCATTTTCCCCCCATGTCTGTTTTTTCGATATCTCCCTTCTCATTTCCGGACACAAGTACCCGGATGTAGGCAAACCCTTCTTGTGGGCTTGCCCCATGAGAAAAAAAATTGAAATCAATATTCCTTTATTTTATCCGTCCTGCACTTTTAAAGAATAAAAATAAAGATGATAATTATCATGTTCTTCGATGTTTGCTCAAGTAATGTCGGATAACGGAGATGCAACATGTAACTACGTTTACATGGTTACAGTTTTCTGGATAAATGAAAATCCGAATTTTGTTTTTCTGGAAAACCGATCATGTAATCAAACAAGTTCTTATCTAGAAAACTAAATTCCACTTGTTTGAGGTAGATTTTGGGCGTTTTGCGCATTGCAAACTGCAATGTAAACACCCATTCATATGGTGAAAAGTGGTGTAGGTATCTCGGTACATCGCATCTGCATTAAAAAAGGCCGAAATAGATTCAACTGTAAACAACAATTATGTATTCCTGGATTTTATCGTATATTTTAATAGTTCTTGCTTTTGGGAGAAGTTTGTGAGCTAAATTTGGTTTGTTTAGGGGTTGAAATAGATCGACAGCCATTTTGTTGTGCGTGATAACCGAACTGCATTATGGGCAATATTTTACTTTGTTACATATGACATCATCTTTACCAGAAAACTAATGACATGTAAACACATGGTTTTCCAGATAAATAAAATTCGAATTTTCCCTTATCTGGAAAACTTGGTACGTGTAAACTTGGTAAATGGTTCCGTATTTCTTATACAGTAATACTTTATTCCGTTAAGCGCTATAGGTATTACTTAGAGCTAGGATAAATGCATAAATTCATATTTTGTGTGTATATGCATAAAAAGTTTGTAATTTCCCATGAAATTTTGTCATTTTTCATGAAAATTTGCAATTTTTCATGAAAATTTGCAATTTTTCATGAAAATTTGCAATTTTTCATGAAAATTTGCAATTTTTCATGAAAATTTGCAATTTTTCAAGAAATTTTGCAATATTTTCACTAAAACTTAAGAGAAACTGCAGAAATTTATCTCACTTCATCTTTCTCTTTATAAAAATAAAAATAAAAATTACATCCCTTTCTCACCATTGTCGATTTTCCAGTCCATATGGTCCACTTTAAAATATGTTCATCCAATTGTCAACTCTCCACCCAACCCCAAACAAGAAAAAAACCCAAAAGACGCCATCTGCAGTCGAATCTTTTTAACAGGATTGGTATAAGCAATCCTCATTGCTCCCCTCACTTTGATGCTGCCTTTATTTCCTCTCTCTCAATCATGGACCTCCCATGACATGTTTGGGACAAGGTGGGCCTTTTGTACCAAGGCTTAGGCCAGATTAAGTGGAACATTGGGGGCTGGGAAGTGCTCTTTGGATGCCTTTTTCTGTCAGCAAAATGGAGGGTGGTCAGCCAAGCTCTATTTTCACAATATTACAAAACTGTTCCAGGCCCCTAATGCCCTCACAAACTCAACCAGCAATAGAAATGTCTAAATCCAATGTATTGCCATTGTCAATGCAAATATAAAATAAAATTCTAGCAAACAAACAACAATTTTTATATATTTCAGGCTTTCTGCCCTTTAGCTGTTTGATTATCCTTGGAGAACCAATCAAAGTATTAGAAATCTTTATGATTAAATACAGTAATTAAAAAGTGTAGTCAAATAATTGCACTCATTCAAGCTGGAGAAAAATGCTTGTTTGTACTTGCAACCATTATTGACAAAACAAGTCTTCAGCTGACAACAAAAACATGTCCAATATTGCTGATCAAACAACAAACTATTAAGCTATATTCAGCACTAATTTGCTCCAAAATCAATTTTTTTTTACAAGCATTCGCAGTTTCTGTCTTCGATGTTTTTCAAAGGCTGCAGACATGGCATAAACCAGGGGTCGGCAAGTAATTTTAAGTGAGATCCGAATACTATTGAAAATTTTTATCGAGGTCCAGAAAAAACAACTCATAATACTTACTAGTTTTAAATTTTTATTCTGACTCATTTAAGTAATTATATAAAAGACAATACGTAGGTATTCTAAAAATTAATGCGAGAAATTACACCTGCGGTCTTGAGCCATTTTTTTTATAGTTTGGTTCACGCGGGGAAAAGATAATGCGAAGAGTGTCTTCAAGGTGGGCGTCCGTTAATCTCGAACAATATTTGGCGGTCCAAGTTTCGACCTTTGCGGTCCGGATACGGATGGCATAAACCATCATCAAAAACTGCAAGAACAGAAAGCGGAACTCCACAGCGACTAGCGTAGGCCACTGGTCTAACGCTAGTAAATACAGCGTCAGTAACATCCTGACATAAGACTGCACTGAATCCTATGTGAGACGCATCCGTCTGCGCTACAAACGGTTTATTCATACCGTTGTCCGACGCAACGTCACGTCGCACCCGAATCCATCAAAGCATTAAAAGTGAGTCCACCGATCGTTATTTTCATTCCAGGATCGTCTCGACGTAATTGTTCAATTACATTTTGCGACTTTAATATTTTTCTATTTCAGCGTTGTGCATCCACATCCACTTTAAAATAAAATCTCCATTCTACATCTTCAAATTAATAAGCATTTTAAAACGCAGAGAGATCAAATCTAAAATGGAAATCTTGGCGTAACAAGCTCTTGTCTCGCGCGCGCGCCCCCCTGAGGACACATTGAGAAGTTTGAAAGTCGTAAGAAAAGAGAAAAGACTCGAGGGAGCCACTCAGCTGTATTTCCAAGTTCTATCTTCGCTTGCCGACCCACTGTTCCCACTCTTGCCATAAATTGTCAACAGAGGGCTGCTTCGCGCCCGTGTTTCACCATTGGTTCAATTTCAACCGCAAATGCCCGGATACCAACCTGGTTCGTCTCTCTGGAGACACATTCCACACTCAACCATTCTTTTAACTGCCCTCTTTTGGTGAATTTCCAAGTCGTTAAGCAAACACATTACAACCAATAGAATTAAGCCCAACTTTCCCATAAACGGAACCAAAGTTATGATTAACTTAGCTCGCTCTCTCCGATTTATCGCACAAGGGACACCGCTTAAACCATGCATCGCATAAATATGCAGTATGCAAATTGTATGCAGGAAAAAAAAATCTAATTCTTCAGGTGGACCGAAGTTTCTAGCGCAGAACACTTTCCACAATTCTGCGCGCATAGTCAATTGATTGTCTATTGGCTCCCCGCAATTCCGTGCACATGGTCAGTGGATTGTCGATTGGCTACACGCTAGCCTAGATATATGGTTTTTTAATTGTTGGTGCAAATGCATTAGCCTAATCATTTTAAAGGCTAAATCACCCAGAACTAGATTCAAACATTAGGCTAGCTTAAACACTCTGGTGTGAACAAGGCTTTAGGGAAATGACATCGCACAATTACATAGTTCTACGTTGTTAAGTTATTGCCGCATAGTTACTACTGTAGCGCTTGGTTTATTTCTCACCGACTACTTACTGATAGACCTGAAGCCAGTCTTGGTAATATCTTGAATTATCTCTGAGGTTCTTGAATATAGGTTGAATCTTACGTCATAGTGGTGTAGTAAGATTGGTGTGCCAAATCCAACGAGATGTGTCGTGCAACTGTCCGATGCTTGCAACAATGTTGTTCGTAGAATATCTAAACAACCATTGACCATAGAGCAAAAATTCCAATTGCAAAGTTGAAGAGCACCATCCAATTAGATGATTGAAATTAAAAATGGATGGCAGCAGACTGAATAAGGTCTACATCTCTAGCTACAAGATATGACAATAGAGTTTGCGAACATGCCCTTTTCCTTATAAATGGCCATCCTTATGACCTTATAGTGTTATAACCGTATAAGATTATGAACTTGGTTGTGGCAAGCTTCCTTATAACCTTATGTTATGTTCTTAAAATAGTAATTTTGATCACATGATCACATGATCAAAACATCATGGATTCTGCAGCATGTGCGTAGTTTGTTAGAGTAGGACTGGAACTCTTGTGGGCTCTGTCCACAGGACGATCCCCAATGTTAAAGGCTTTGAAGCATTGTATTTCAATAAAAGTAGCAGTTTGGTTTATCACACTATGATTGATTAAACCCTACTTGATTTTAACAATTCTAGTGTTGATAACAAGCTAATTGTTCCAGCAATGTTGTGAGGTGGACAAAAAATTGTTGGCAGCCATTTTGAGAAATCGTAAGAAAACGACATCTGATTGGTTGCCTTATTTTATAAAGTATTCTCATAAAAATCCATTTTCCTTACGCTTATGACGCCATAAGGTCATAAGGATGGCCATTTATAAGGAAAAAGGCATGTCCGCAAACTCTCTAGTTAGAGTAACGTGATTGGTTTACGTTACGATAAAGTGGTATATCGTGAGTTAGACCAGACTGCCGATAAACCCCGCTTAAACCGGCATCCAGTTTACCGTTTTCCCAACAGTTTTTACTTGATATTTCCAAAAGTTGGTAATTTCACTTAAGCGGGAAAATGCGCTATCAAGGAAGTGAATCACTTAACTGCAATACACCGCTCATACAAACTGGAAGCATTACCAAAACCCGATTCAGGAACTTCCCTTTTGTCCACTAAAATTCAATCTAACAAACCCATCACCTCAGTACACGCTCAATTCACTTTAAACCAGCTTCTATGGACACACCACGGTGCAGGCACACGAGTTTTGTTGTTTCCTTTCTACTCCATTTAATTTGTCTCGTGCACTGCATTAACTGGTCCCCACTCTAATGAATTATTCAACCGCATTTGTGTTCAACTCGCGCCTAATTGACCGACTCATTTCAACGCTTCTGCCAATGATGGGGAGTGTCGAGGGAGGCCATCTTTGGGACCACCCACACACGCTCCAACAGCGCCTCTATCCTGCACAATAAACTGCTAAAAAAGATCATTTTTAGGCCTCATCATGATCCAATTATGGGGCCCACACCAGTTACACTCAAGGTGGGCTTCACCCCACAACTCCTGCTCACCAGATGGTCTAAAACAACAACCCCCCCACCCCAACCCACTCTTGTGCTCCTTAACTCCCATCCCTCTTCAGGCTGAGGGTTTTTGGGCATAATGTAAAGGCCCCTTGTGTTTAAAGTGGAGATGGGTAATTTGTGATAACCATTAGAATTAACAAGTGTACAATGGTATTTGGTGCGGTCATAAATATTCGAGTTGGGTGTATGGTTGTTGTAATTTGATTTCTGGTTTGGGGGCGATTGGGGAGGTGTGAGTTTGGATTTTGGTGGGCAAAATTGATATTTGATGTTTTAGATTTTTTTTTCTGCATGTAAATGCATTGTTTTGTTTGTTTAAAATCGCGTTGTTTTGCTTAAGATTTTTATTGTTTTGTCTAAAATTGCTTTGAATTGGCTAAAATTATATTATTCGGTCAATTTTTTTTATTGTTTTGTCTAAAATTGCTTTGAATTGGCTAAAATTATATTATTCGGTCAATTTTTTTTTATTGTTTTGTCTAAAATTGCATTATTCTGCTTGAGATTTTTTATGGTTTTGTCTAAAATTATATTATTCAGTCAAAATTTCTTATTGCTTTGTCTAAAATTGCATTATTCTGCCTAAAGTATGCATTGTTTTGGCTAAAGTTATATTATTCAGTCAAATTTTTTTATTGTTTTGTCTAAAATTGCATTATTCTGCCTAAAAATTTCATTGTTTTGTCTAAAATTGTATTATTCAGTCTAAATTTTTTTTATTGTTTTGTCTAAAATTGCATTAGTCTGCTTAAGATTTCTTATTGTTTTGTCTAAAATTGTATTATTCAGTCTAAACTTTTTATTGATTTGTCTAAAATTGCATTATTCTGCTTAAGATTTCTTATTGTTTTGTCTAAAATTGTATTATTGAGTCTAAACTTTTTATTGTTTTGTCTAAAATTGTATTATTGAGTCTAAACTTTTTATTGTTTTGTCTAGAATTGCATTAAATTGACTTAAATTACATTATTCTGTCTAAAGTGTGCATTGTTTAGGCTATTATTATATTTTCCATTCAATTTTTTTTATTCTTTTGTCTAAAATTGCATTACTCTGCCTAAAAAGTTCATTGTTTTGTCCAAAATTCTATTGGTCAGTCTAAATTTTTCATTGTTTTGTCTAAAATTGCATTATTCTGCCTAAAAAGTGCATTATTCTGCCTAAAAAGTGCATTATTCTGCCTAAAAAGTGCATTATTCTGCCTAAAAAGTGCATTATTCTGCCTAAAAACTGCATTATTCCATCTAAAATTGCATGATCCATCCTGCATTTTTATTATTTTGCCTAAAAATCAACACCCACAACCAAAAAACCCATAAAACCCAAAAAACCCAAATGTCCAATCCCAAAAACCCACCATCCACCCTCCCACAACCCCCACCACCCAATCCAATTAAAACCACCACTTAAACCCCAACCAAAACCCAAATCATTCCAAAACCCCCACCAAACAAACCCCAAAAAAAAACCCATCACGCACACCATCAATTCGAGATAACCAAATAACATTCCCATCACCAATCACAACACCGCGCCGCTCCACGCTGCAAATTACTCATCCAGCCCAACTCCAATCTCCATAATCACAACACAATCGCACAAAAGATGACGTCACTTAATGTATTCCGCCACCACAGGGTCGAAGGTCATCCGCGTTATACGCCCTCTTTGGTGCCAATTAGGCCTATATCAGTTATCAATTGGGATGAGATAACCTTTCTGCGGCGTGGTCGGCAACCCCCCCGGGGGGGAGAGGACCGTGCAAAGAGGGGCTCGTGGCCCCCGGGCCACCAACCCATTTGTTATCCCGGAAATTAAGATAAAAACCTCGTTTGCCGGCTCCACTCAAAATGTGATGATGATGAATTTAGTTACCATGGAAACGACATCTCGTGATGGAATCGAGAAATCGAGACAAAATAAACTCACCGACCCCCCCCACTCAAAAAAATATTTTTTTTCACAAAAATATAAATATTCCTCACATTAAAAATCGAAAAAATTAATTTTTTGATACTTATCTTGATATATATCCCGAATTAATAGTCGGGTCGGAAACCAAACTCACCGACCCCCCCAACATATTTCCCAAAAATATAAAAAATGCACACAAACACAAAAAAACACAAAAAAAACCAATTTTTTGATACTTATCTTGATATATATCCCGAATTAATTGTCAAAAACCAAATTCACCGACCCCCCCCCCCCCCCATCAAATTTCACAAAAATATAAAAATTCTTCACACATAAAAAAACACCAAAAACCAATTTTTTGATACTTATCTTGATATATATCCCGAATTAATTGTCGGGACCAAAACTCACCGACCCCCCCCCCCCATCAAATTCCACAAAAATCAAAAATCCCTCATAAAAAAACTCAAAAATTAAATTTTTGATACTTATCTTGATATATATCCGGAATTAATTGTCGGCTCGGGAATCGTTCTATATGGAAATGAAGATGGCGGGGTGTTGTGATATTATTTTTATTATTATTATTTGAGTAATAAAACCTCGTTGTAACGAATTTTTTTTATTTTTTTTTTTTAGGGATCGGTCGCTCTCTAGAGATCAATAAATGAATGGAGGAGGGGACCCGGGAAAATCTGGTTGTAGCTCGGACTCCTCGCGGGCAAATGGGTGAGTTCACTTGACTCGGATCCGTCATCAATATCGAGGATCGCCACCAGGCTCGAAACACGCCCATCTCGCACAAGCGAACGAAGCGATGCTCAACTAGCAGAACGAGCTTCTTCAAGGTTATGACATCATCATCATCATCATTTTTGCGAGCGGAGGCGGATTTATGGGTTTTATGGAGTCGGCCCTTCTCGCCTCGCTTTTTGGGGCCCTGTTTCGAGAAAAATAATTCAAATAAGATTTTTTTCTTTGGGAAATATTTTGATTTGATAAGTATACATATACAGATTTTTTTAAGGTTCGAGGGCCCCTACTTTTTGCCTTTTTAGTGATAATTTGACCTAAATTTCGCATATTTAGTGCAAATTTTGCATTTTTAGTGCTAATTTCAGTTCAATTTTGCATTTTTAGTGCTAATTTCAGTTTAATTTTTGCATTTTTAGTGTTAATTTGATCAAAATTTCGCATTTTTAGTGCTAATTTCAGTTCAATTTTGCATTTTTAGTGCTAATTTGACCCAACTTAGGCATTTTTAGTGCAAATTTGGTATTTTAGTGCTAATTTGACCAAAATATCGCACGTTCAATGATAATTTGACCAAAATTTCGCATTTTTAGTGCTAATTTCAGTTTCATTACGCATTTTTAGTGCTAATTTGAGTTTCATTTTCCATTTTTAGTGCTAATTTGACCCAAGTTCGGCATTTTTAGTGCAAATTTGGCATTTTCGTGCTAATTTGACCGAAATATTGCACGTTCAGTGATAATTTGACCAAAATTTCGCATTTCTAGTGCTAATTTGTGTTTAATTTTGCATTTTTAATGCTAATTTGACCCAAATTTAGCATTTTTTAGTGCAAATTTGGCATTTTTGTGCTAATTCGACCAAAATATCGCATGTTTAGTGTTAATTTGACCAAAATATCGCATTTCTAATGCTAATTTCACAAAAATTTCGCATTTTGAGTACCAATTTGAACCAATTTCACTATCTCCAGGGCTAATTTAAACCCAATACCATCCCCAACACACGCAAAACCCTTTTCCCTGCCAAACCACCCAAATCCATCGCATCCAACCTTTGTTTCAACCAACAATTTTCCTTCATCATCATCATCTTTACCCCAATACTTTATATATTAATCTATGAATGAAAATCCCTCGCTCAAGGCGCCATCTTAAATTTTCAAAATTCCAAATATTTTCCATCTTTCCATTATTAAAACCCCGAAAAAAAAAAAAAAACCAAAAAAAAAAAAAACACAATTTCTTTATACCGAGGTGGAAAATCCTTCGTTTAATCGAGGTTTATTAGCCCAATGTAAGTCGAGCGGTAATTGAAAACCGACAATCCAACCGAGAGGCAGGGCAGGTACATTCGCTTGACGTCACTAGCGCGAGATTTTCTGCAAGCTACGCCCTGCAGTCAGTGCTAGTCTGTGATTAGCCCGCAGTTGCTTGGTAACCGCATGACGGACAGTTTGTTGTCGAGCGACCTGCAAGTGGCACAAAATATCAAAAAAAAATATCACAAATCCAACATTACGAATCACTTTCCATTAAAATGTAAATAAAAATTTACCTCGCTCGTTTAATTAACTCGTTTCGTGGCCAAATTTCAGCTTAGGCTTAAAAATTTCTCTCAACTTCGCCGATCGATCGCGCCACTATCGTGCTACGATACTAGATACAAGACAGGAGACACTTTACTACCTCGCAGCGCCACCGTGGCGGAAATACAAACTATTATCCCTCCCGCTCGTTATTTACGAATAAAACAAATTCTACTTGTTTAAACGTAAATTTTGTACCGAAATAACGTTATTTAGTGTTAAAAACAGACACCGTAAAACGGAAATGATACGATGTTCTTGGATGACGACGATGATGATGGGAAACCATCGAAGCGCATGAATCTGATGATCGCCCTCTTGATTAGAAACGGCATGCTATTGACAGCACCGACCCACACGACTCATCGCGTAGCTGCAGGGCGATACCGCCAACACCAGAGTTCCTGCAGACCGTCTCCCTCTTCCCAGGATCATCGATCGGTTCACTCAACTCTTTGAACTTCGCATTAAATCTAAAAATCCCCATAAATCCGTCACTATTATCAATAAATAAACTTAAAATTCAAAATTAAACCAAAAAAGGATGATTTTTTTCCGGCTTTGCACAGACCGATACGCCATTAAATCAAACAATGTAGGCAGCACCGTGCTCCGACTAGCGACACGCCCTCTCTCGGCATTGGACTCAAGGCGGGTGAGTAATTTTGCGCCGTCATAATTTACCGTCGCCATGACAACCGCATCCGATGACGGGGAGGTTCCCTAGGCAACCGCAGAAGTTGGGAGTCATTACGGCCAATGAAAATATTAGTCAAGGCCTCTAGAGAAAGAAACTGCACGTACACACATTAATTTCGCCCGTTTCTGGCTGCAGGGGGCGCAGTGCGGGAATTTACGGTAAAGTGCCAACGCCCACAACTTCATAATTTGTTACACTCAACAATTAATTTTCCTCGAGGACTTCTTTTGTCTTTATATCCAATTTTTAAAAATAAATGGCCATTTTTTAATGTTTTGATTTTTCGACACTAGAGGCCACCGTTTTCAACTGTTTAGTGTTGTTATTACGCTACTAAACGTTTGTTGTTGTTATTTTTTTACAAATAAAGATTCGTTTTCGTATCCCCAACTTAAAATTTCAATTTTGGGAGGTTAGAAGGGCCCAGGGGCCCGCGTGGGGTCGTTTTTGAGGTGTTCCAAGATGGCGTCTTTGTGAAAATGAAAGCTATGGTTAGAAAAGATGAAAGTTTGTTGTTTTTTGTTGTTTTTTAGAGAAATTATGAGTAAAAATCGACTGGGTGGGTGGATTTTTGGGTTGTTGTTGATTTTTTTTTACATTTGTTGACATCTGGAGCGTTGTAGATTGTCTGTAATTCCCGCCAGATGCTGCTGGAGATAATACAACTTGTTGGGTGTTTGGTGTTTGCAGATGGTGTTATGTTCTCATGCACAAGCGCTTCGGCTTAAGTGCAGGAGCAGTTGATTGGGCTTTAGCTGTAAACTGATGAATTTCATATCTGGGGTGATGTGAAATCAGTGTGTGTTGTTGTAAATGTTGTTTTGAGAATGGTGTTTTTGATTTTTGTGTTTTTAGCTGGTTGTTCTCACAGTGATATTTATTGTCAGTCAAAGAGGAAAGCAAGAAATTGGAGTCGTAAAATAGAAGTAATTAGTTTTATGGGAATGTTTTCTGCAAATGTTATCATTAGCAAATTATTCAAATTGATGTTTACAACAGTATTTTATGTTTTACGGTTGAGAGGTGTGGAATGAATGAGTGAATTGCACATTAAATTTAATAGTTTGGTGTGTAAAAGTGAGTTTTGATTGGTGAAAATGAGTTATGTTTTTTTTTTAGAAGTGAGTTTTGATTGGTGAAAATGAGTTTTTTTTATAAATGAGTTTTAATTTTTAAAAATGGTTTTGATTTTTAAAAATGGTTTTGATTTTTAAAAATGGTTTTTGATTTTTAAAAATGGTTTTGATTTTTAAAAATGGTTTTTGATTTTTAAAAATCAGTTTTGATTTTTAAAAATGGTTTTGATTTTTATAAATGAGTTTTGAATGGGAAAACTGAGTTGTGATTGGTAAAAATGAATTTTGATTAGTAAAAATGAGTTGTGATTGGTAAAAATGAATTTTGATTGGTAAAAATGAATTCTGATTGGTAAAAATGAATTTTGATTGGTAAAAATAATGAGTTTTGACATTTAAAAATGAATTTTGATTGGTAAAAATTACGAGTTTAGACATTTAAAAATGACTTTTGACATCTAAAAACGAGGTTTTGACAACTAAAAACGAGGTTTTTACATCTAAAAACGAGGTTTTTACATCTAAAAACGAGGTTTTGACATCTAAAAACGAGGTTTTGACATCTAAAAACGAGGTTTTGACATCTGAAAACGAAGTTTTGACATCCAAAAATAACTCTTGACATCCAGAAATGACTTTTGACATCAAAAAATGACTTATGACATTTAAAAATCACTTTAAACATCCAAAAATCACTTTAAACATCCAAAAATCACTTTTAACATCTAAAAATCACTTTTCAATTCTAAAAATCACTTTTAACTTCTAAAAATCACTTTTGACATCCAAAAATGACTTTAAACATTTAAAAATCACTTTAAACATCCAAAAATCACTTTAAACATCCAAAAATCACTTTTAACATATAAAAATCACTTTTCAATTCTAAAAATCACTTTTAACTTCTAAAAATCACTTTTGACATCCAAAAATGACTTTTGACAACCGAAAATGACTTTTGACATGCAAAAACCACTTCCCCCATCCAAAAACCCCTCCAAACTTAACACAACCCATAGAAATATTCCAAAACAAAATTACATCCCAACAAAAATTTCCAAACCCCACACAAAAA
>JAQIXU010002186.1:0-13128 GCA_034701245.1 Strigamia transsilvanica
TAAAAACATTATTTTTACGTATTGTGACCTCATCCGCGGATATCTGCGGGTTGGGCCGGATCGGTTCGGGTCAGTATCCGATCCGCGTGCGGATCGGCAATTCGGATCACCGAGCTCATCCGCATCCGCACTCGACCCGACCCGATCCGCGGATTTTCGGATTGGACCCGACCCGCGTGCAAGCTTATTTGTGGCGATTGCAGCTCTTTAAGTTTCTTGCTGTGATTCAAAACAAATACGGGTGCTCTAGTTTCATTGTATGGTTTATGTTTAGGTATCTCCCTTAGTTTCTAAAGGCATAGTTTAAAGTGGCATGCCCACTTGTTTTTATACGGATACTGAAATTAACCAGCATTGCGTCTTGTTTTAGTACACCTATACCTTGCTATACGGCCGCTCTTTATACAGCATTTTGCTATAACGGCCTTTTTTAATTATGCCATTTTTTCGATTTACAACCCACAATGTTCGTTATACGGCCAAAAAGTCGGGGAAATCCCCTGTGTACGTTCACCTGATTCGTTATACGGCTTTTCGCTTAACAGCCAACTTTTCCGGAACGTATCTAGGCCGTAAAGCGAGGTATGGGTGTACTTGGATGGATGACTTACTGGAGATTCCAGTTGTTCCTCAGCCTTCTTTGATTTAAGGTACTGTTTCTAGGGCAGGAACATCTGCCATTCATCTCTAAGCGGGTTTGCTGTGGTTTTCCCAGTTCATGGTGCAAATGCAAGGTTGTGTCTGCAAGAAAATTGACCCGCAGAACAATTCTTGCAGGAACTACCGTATTATCCCGCTTTAAGCGGCATGCCGCTATAAGTGAAATTGCCACTTTTGGAAATATCAAGTAAAAACTACCGGCAAAAACGGTGCTGGTAGAAGCGTGGTTTAAGCAGGGTTTACCGGCTGAACTCGCGGTATAGCGGCATGCCACTTAAAGTGGGTTACTACGGTAATAGTCTGGGCAGGGATTGTGCAAGTCATTATGGAGTTTTAGCAGCATGCCAATAATGAATAGCTATTTTCTGACGGAAAATTAGTTGAAAAAATAGCAACAACATTATTGATGCGCTGTTTTTTTGCTAGTTACATAAATGTATTGTCTAGCCAGAACTTGCACTTAACTGCTGTTCAAGTACTGGTAGTTACTGAAAGAAGGTATAACATGTGCATCTATGGGTATGTCTATAAGGTATCTACACAGTAGGCACATTCATAAAGATATGTTTAACTTGAATGAACTGAAAACTACTAAATTGGCTGCCATTTGAGACAAGCAGTTTAAATATGTTGTTTCAAATGCTGTTTAGTGTAAATTACTTTATGAGTACACCTAGTATAAGGTGCATTGGGAAGCACATCAACTAGCTATTGCCTAACAGGAATGTTATTGTCATTGTGAATCAGCTTTTTGCATTGACAATAGTAATGATGAAATAAGCAAACTTTTCTGTTATTGAGTATGAAAAAATTATTTTAACTGTAGCATTTTTATTACTTTCCTCTTTGAGTGACCAATTTTTTGTCACTTTTCTGTTATTTTTCTTGTTTGTCTTTAATCTTTGTGTTGCACAACTTAAGCAGAAGCAAGCAATGTGAACCGGGCCGTTTTAATACCTTTTTTCAAATGAAATATTGTAGACTCTAAAAGGTATGTGTGCCCTAGGCACTGTGCCTACTCGGCCTAATGGATAAACTGGCCCTGAATATGAAAATGTGATGAAATATTTTTATTGGGCTGTTAATTAATACGCTATTACGCAGTCCAGCAAAAATGTTACAACTACTTATTATACTTACTTTGCTAATAATTACAACTTAACACTCAAATATGAGTGTAGAACAATTTCTGCAGTCTGTGCCCGACATCTTAATGCCAAATTCAAACACTAAATTTTTATAGACAGAGACAAAAATCAAGTATTTGTTGCGTTTGTGTGTGTGCAGACAGGGATTTTTTCGTTTGATTTTGGTATCAAGATACTGGGTGCAGACAGGGCCGGCCGGGCAATAAGCGGGGCCTTGTGCGAACGAGCTCAAAATGTGACCGAACCGTCACCAAAGAGCCCGAAACGTGTGGAGGCGCACCCTTCGCACTGCTGTCCGGCCGGCCCTGGGTGCAGACTACGCATCGTTTAACTGACTTCATGAACCCATCTGTAGTCTGTGCCCGGAATCTTGATGCTACACAACAGTTAACAATGCTGTCAGGGAGAATTCCTTATTTATTGTTTATGTGAACAGAAAGGAATTGCATCAGGGGTTTTAGTTTTCATGTAATTTTGCTATTGTGGATGCCCAAAACCGAATAGCGCATCCTCCTTAGCAACTATATTGCCTGGTTTTACACACACAATCAATTTTGAAATCATATCTAAGCAATTTTCAAATTGTTATGCCAAAACAGTTCATGTAGGTAGCAATTTTCGTAGGTATGAGTTTAACGAGCGTTACTCAACGGTCAACGCACCTAACAATTGCAGTAGGGGTTTTCCAAAAGAGGTGTCTAGTTGGATTATTGTTTGCCAACAAATCACACGCTTACATGGAATCAGGTCACTGTCCCACACAGCGATAGGATGTCTTGGGGACAACTTTTGGATATTGTGATCTACAGAAATGTCGAAACAAATCCTCATTATCCTTAAAGGTTTCAACGAAGCAAATCATTAGGATGTTTAACTGGCTGCATCCAAGAAAATGAAGACTCCGAGCAACAAAAGAATAAAGTCAAACTAAATCTAAACATTTTAAATTTGTCGAATTTGTCGAATTTGTCAAAAATTTGTCGCATTTGTCAAATTTACCAAATTTACCAGGGGCGTCTATTGAACAGTTGATATGCCAAAGAATATCAGGTCCGGCGAAAACTTTATTCCGGTCAGGGACAAGTAAAAAAAACAAATTGTTTTGCTTTTACGATATTGATTCCTTCAGACATCCGAACGATATCACACTTTAATATTCGTAGTATATCCTAATACCTTGTTCGCACCAGAAAGTGAGGCCTAGCCTAATGTTTGAATCTAGTTCTGGGTGATTTAGCCTAAAAAATGATTAGGCTAATGCAGTCATACCACAATTAAAAAGCCACATATCTAGGCTAGCATGTAGCCAATAGTGACCACGTGCACGGAATTGTAGGGACCAATAGACAATCAACCGACTACGCGCTCAGAATTGTTGGAAGTCTTCTGGGCTTTGGCAGATTAAACATTTTTAAACTAGATAATTTTGGGCTAGCCGAATCCACGCCTATATTCATAACTAGATTCAAACATTAGGCCAGCCTTAGGGCTGGAAGTGAACCAGGAGGTTGCCTTGGGCCTTGCACTTTTGCAACTTTGCAATCCTAACTTTTTATATTATGGATATAGTGCAGTGAACTTCCTCTAGATCGGGCATAAGCGGGTCCATCAAAAAGTGACCGATATAGAGGGAGCTTTGAGCATTGCCCGGTATTAGATGGCTTCCCTGTCTAGATGGGAGTTCACTGTAGATGCATTCGAAAAGTCATTTAGACTAAACATTTTTTAGCAAATGGTTAAACCACGGCTTAGATTGGACTGGAACGCAGTCCCACCAATTCCCTAAAAGTGTTCTGGTTGATATCATAAGGCCCAGTCATATGTGCCAAAACACTAGTAGTGGACAAAAATCACCAAGTAAGCTGATTGGACGGGCCATTGGTGCATCTGCGTTCCGGTTGACATGTTTACAATTCGAGCACTGGGTTAAACTGTTTATTCACATTTCAGATTTCGAATATAAATTGTATCATTTAATCCGGCCAGCTTAACCTAGGATCGTCTGTGTTTTCAGTCGTAGTGGCCATGCGCACCAAGTTTAGACAACAAGACATGTTTAACTGCAATTTCCAAACGTTTTCTAAATTTATTTCCTTTAGACAACTTTAATTGTTTAAATCAGATAAACCGGACCAAATGACTTTTCGAATGCAGCTAGTTCAAGTTGATCCATGATGTCACAGACAATTAGGGCCAAAATATGACATCCTACAGACACAGACATCAAGCGCTGTGTGGGACTTAACCTTTCAATTACTATTTTTGAAGCCCCCTAATGCAACGCAATTCTATCACTAAATTTACACGACAGGAGATTTTTGCACTCGAATTTTTCAGTCTTGTCACTAGGCGCATTCAAAAACGTATAAACGGTCGTTTAAACGTGTTTAACGTGTGACGAGTTTTCTTGTTCAAATCACATTTGTTGGCAGCCATTTTGGATTCCAGTTAGATAGCCGATGAAAAGTGCTAGTAACATTGGAGCAGTTGTTTATAGTTTAAAACAAAACTACAACAACAACAATAATTACTATAATTTGGGCTGGAAACAACAAAAAAAAACAGCGAGTGAGAGGAAACAATTCAGATCTAAATAGTCTTACCGGTACGCATATCAACAGCTGCCATTTTCCACTTGTGTCCAAGAACTTGGTCTTGGTTTCAAAAACGAGGCATTTCGTCTAAAAATTCGTTCCGAGCGAAAATTTAGACGAAACTTAATTGAATGCGCCTACTGTCTTCTGCATTCTGGTAGGTTTCTAGGTTTGAAAATTGGGAGTAAATGGCTGCGTAGCACGCATGCACTGTACTAAAAATTAATATTGTTTTAAGATTTAAAAATACTAATTTTCTTTGCAATAGATGTTCATGCAATTTTCTGGAATGTAAATGTAGTGCAAGTTTGCGGTTTTGCTTTCAAATATTTTGCAAAAGTAGACAATTTAGCACTGCAAATTGCTGTTTCACGCTGGCATATACAGTCTGAATTTGAGTTCTTGCATGAGGGCAATGGATGTAAGGTTTGCTTTTTGCTGCATATGGTACGTGCAAAAATGTATGGAGTATGCGCAGTTCGGTTTTTGGGACTAGACTGTAAGTATGAGACAACTAGACTTGGTTTTAGATCAACTAGATTTTTAAGATCATTATACAATTGTACATTTTTCTTCCACATTTCTTCAACAGTTCAAACTGAAATGTCACCAGACAGTGGCTATGCAACAATACCTTCAGATGCTACTATAAAACAATCTCAACAAGTGTTACAGGCAACACAACAGTCGCAACACTTTATACCTACAACAACTCAAGTGACAATGCCTCAGTCAAATCAACCACAAGCTCCTTACTTTTCTTCGCAAAATAACAACCAAGTAAGTGCTTTTCCCCCTTTTTTCTGGTAGTGTCTTCGTCAACGACATCAATGTACGGTGTAAGCTGCATGGTCCGGACATAGATGGGGCCCCAAAAATCTTCCAGTCCACAAAGGTTCCACAAATCTAGGAGTCCCATGGAGGATAAAAATAACGACCATACATCTCCGAAGTACCGAAAATCTCGGCTACAGCTCTGCTTAAGGGCCATCAACCCGACTTGCACATGGGCCCATTGACTTCGTACTATGCCACAGGGTTTGCCGTATTTTGGAACCGGCTGTGGAGCATAAATCATGTTTTCAGTTAGTTAACTGATCGAAATCTGCACCACTTTTCACAAAAAGTTCAAATGAACAATGGGTGTGTTCAATTCATGAAGGGAGGTCACCGCTGGATAGTCCATGTCCAAGCCACACAGCTTACACTATACTCAAAGAACTCGGCTATTGCACCAGTGACTTTGGGTAATAAAGGAGTTGCACATTCTATATTATTGTTAACTTTTCTTTCAATGAGAAGTTATTTGCTATTTTATAGTCTTGCTTACACATATTAGTTGTGCTTTTCTGTGTGTACAACAAAAAGAGTAAGCCATAATTAGGTATGGATTTAGATGGTGAATGTGCAGTAATACTAATCAATTGAATGTGGTTTTTTTGCTTTGATTTCCTTTTCAATCGATGTCTTATTGAAAGTAATAGCAGTAAAACTAACTTCTAATATGCTATGAATGCTGCTGCTGCTGCTTTGCTGCTGCTGCTGTGAGAGCAATACCTTACTTCATTTCAATTGAAAGTTACAAAGGATTGTTAAATCGGTGTGCGCATAATGAGTTCTTAATTTAACATTAGCTGCATTCAAAAAGCCGAGTTCAAAATTGCAGCTAAACATGTGTTGCTGTTCAAATGCTGGGACTGAAAGCAGCCTAAATCAACCGCCATTTTCGAAGTTAGATTAATACAACCGTGGTCGAAAAAATTGTCGCTCCCAATGGAAAGAGGTGACAACTTTTCGGACCGCGATTGTACGTTTCCCTGCTTTTCTGATGTTCCATTTAGCAGTTGTTAGTGTCCACCAACTTTTCTATTTTAGTTTTTCTGTTCAAACTATTTCTGTTGCCTATACTGAGTGAGTGATGAATTTTATTTCTTTTTATCATTATAGGCATACCAACAGACTCAACCCTACCCTAATCAGACGAGCGGGGCAAATCAGCAATTACCAACTAGCCAAGCTCAATCAACTCAACAACAGTATCATCAATTCCAAAATTTTATACCACAAAATTTTATTCCTCAGCAGCAGCAGCAACAGCAACAGCAGCCGTCACAACAACAACAACAACAACAACAACAACAACAACAACAACAACAACCACAACAACAACAGATTTATCCTCCCACTCACAGTTGTCCCCAGTTTCAACCTTACCTTCAGGTAGGCACTGAAATGAATTGCGACTCAGTAGGATGTAGGGGTAGCGAAACGACACGTTTATTAGTATTGCCCTCGCGTACTGCAGCTTTAACATTTGTATCTAATAATCCATCTCTTGCTCATTCTAATCATGTCCTTAATACCCCTTCGCTACAGCCAACCAGTGCAACGTTACAAACGCCCGGCCATCCAGCAATGACTCCCAATTTGCAAACAAGTTTCTCGGCCAGCCAATCTATGAATCTACACAACCCGGCCGTTCAGTTTCCTCAAGGGCAAGTTCACATGTCAGTTCCGCAGTTCCAGCAGCAGACCGTCGTCATGGCCTCGTCCCAAGCTCAAGCTCAGGCCCAAGCTCAGGCCCAAGCGCAGAACGTGCCGGCCGTTAACGGACCCCCGCCAATGCTCGCTGGACGATGCAATTCTCCGCCCCAGCAGGCCACTTTCGCCCAAGAGCTGGCGCACTTGCAGCAGTTCTTAGCTCCGGACGCCAATCAGCAAGTGCAGGCGAATATCTTGTACTGTAACCAAAGCCCCCAGACGTCGACCCCCGGTGCCGGCGCCAGCCACATCCAGGTGTCGCAAGCGCCGATGATCCAGCAACATCCACTGCCGTGCGCAGGCCTCACGGACCAGTCGACGATGACCGTCTCGCCCTTCTCCGTGATGCCGTTGGGGCAGGCGTGCGACGTGGACGCAAACATGGCAAACATGGCTGCCGCGGAAGCGTTCGGCGACGTGCAGAAGCAGCTGCCACTGGGCAAACTGGAGGTGATGCCCACGCACTCGGTGATCCCGTCGCCTTGCGGCGTGCCGATGAGTCTTCCTCCGGTTTCCTACACGCAGCAAGCAACCGTCACGCAATGCACTGCACATTCGCACGTGGCCATGGCTGCGCCGCTGACCGGCGCCGAATTCCAGAGCATTTCCCAGGCCGGGAGCATGATCTACAACACCGCGCCGACGAACGCGAGCACGCAGCCGGTGTGCGCCTACACTATGTCGCAGCAGACGATGCAGACGATGCACCAGCAACCGGTCCCGGTCCCGTTCGTGCCGTCCTTGCAAGCCAGTGCGGCGCCCACGCAGCTGCAGCTGGTCCAGGGAAATGCACCGCCCATGCACGTCAACTACCAGCAGCTCAACATCACTCCGCAAACGTCGCGAAGTTTCCAACCCGGGGACAGGTCGTCGATCCCCTCGTCTCCGACTAGCGTTGTATTGCCGCCGTCGTTTCCACTAAGCCCGGGCAGTTCCTTGGTTCAGTACCTCACGCTTGACAATGCCAATAGCCAATCGTCAAAGCCCACCGCGGGCAACTACGAAACCGGCTTTGTTGCTTCCTCGACTAACCAATCCGGAGACATGAACATTCCCCACGCTTATATCCAGCAACAGTTGTTATTGCTTCAGTCGGCTCAGTCGGCGCAGGCCAATGCCAATAATCCTCCCCCAGATGAAGGTGTTCAAATGTCTGATATAATTGGCATGCCGCTTAAAATGTATAACAAGTTGCCTACAGATGTGCAAGGAGGTGACGGTTTGCCATCACCGGTATCTGTGAATGAAGCTTGCGTGCAGCCAAACCAGAATGCTCTAATTGAAGGAAATGTTGTCCCGCAGGTACCTGCATTATCACAGGTATTCTCAGTTCTCACAATGCTCACACTTCTTTATTCTCGTCACTACAACAAACTCACAACACACACAGCATGTTTGCATGTCTTCATCAGATGATCCTCAGCTTCGTTTTTCCATTTTTGCTTTCGTTCAGTTTACTTAAGTGAGGTGCTTTTGCCATTTCTATTGCTAATTTCTGTTTGGATAGCATGGAGAAAGTTGGTAGTTAGGATTTACAGCACTGGGAGTGGATGGAGTGGTTAGGAATTAGCGAAATTTAACAAAAAGTCAAATTAAGCCTGCGACCACTAAACAACTAATAAAATGTCAATGTGCTTCTGTACTGGCAATGCGTACATACATATTAAAAGTTTTAAGCTGAATTTGATTGGAAAAGAAATTCAATAAACCAGTGGTGTGCATTGCCGGTAGTTGGAAGGTTAACTTGTTAGGGGGTATTTTTTCTACTAATTACAAACCACGACGTAACATAGCATAGCTCAGAGGTTCCCAATCTTTTTAAGTGGTGTACTTGTTAGTAGAGTACCTTAAGGGATCACGACTACGCTAAGCGTCAATAATACAATACAGTACACATTGTAATGTAATGTGGTGACTAGATCATCTGCATTCTGAGATTTTGACATTGGTAAAGTATATATATGTAAAATGTTATCACTTAACACCCAAAACGTTTTCATTAAGTGATGACATTTTACTTATGCTTTACCTACGTCAAAAACAAGGAGCCAGGAATATAACAGATAAATACATGATAAATACATGATAAATAGAAGAATTATTCTGAGATTGGTCGGTTTAAATAACAAGTGAGCACGTTATGTTACGCTGTGTTAGTTCCACCTTAGGTTTCTGTCCACATGTTACTAACACTGGACTCTCCTTTGTATCTTGTTAGTGGAAGCACTGTGATGGTTTGTAGACGTCTCATAATGGACGAGGAAATTGAATCACTAGACAACTTTGTGCATAAATTATAATACCGTAAATGCTCTGATAGAACACCCGCACTCTATTGACAAAATCTGGATTTCCTGCGATTTAGATATTGGATTCAATCGTTTTGATCAATTTAAACATTTGTTTTAGTGTTTTGGATCAATTTGGGCAGTTATTTTAGTCATTTACATGTTGCATTAGTCGGTTTGGTCAATTTAGATGTTGAATTCAGTCGTTTTGGCCAATTTAGGCCCGCATTATAAAGGATATCGCGGTGCTTGGAGCGCTGTGTTCAATGAGAGCATTTACGGCCAACTCAGTAATGAGATGCAAACCGACGCATTTTGCCTGTTTGCCATTAGTCTATCGGTGATGTCTGCAAATGCAAACCAATTTACTAACAGCAACACACTTCATATCTTTAATGTGTTAATAAGGGAGAAGTAGGGCCACTAATATGGCCACTGTTACACATAAATTATGTTTAAGTTGGCACAGGGTGTTAAGATTCCTCGGAAGTATTTAGTTTTAGGATTAGCTTATGTGTGGGGACCAAATTTCAATGTATGAATTAAACAGTATACAATTTTATCGGAATTGTTAGGAAAATGCTGAAAGTTTAAGTTAAAATTCAGTTACTTTGATTTTGTCTAGTGAACTTGTAGTCTTAAGGTGTTTTCAATGTTGTATAATAGCCATTTTAGTTTTATTTTTAGAATTTATGCTATTTGCTTTAGCTATTTTTTTTTATAAAAAAATACAAAACAATCAATTGAGTTGAAATAATTAAAATAAAATTTGTTTGTTTGTTTGTTTCAGAGTGGTCTAAATGATATACAAACTTCTGTTAGCCATTCAGAGGGTTTGTATGCAACGCAAACTTTATCGTCTATCGATAGCTTGTCACAAGGACTTTCTGATGCTAAATCAGATAGGTAAGTAGCCTACGTAAACTAAGTGACGTAAGCACTAATTTAAATGCATGAAACAGTAAGTTTTAACAGCGGCGCAAAGGAAGAGTACAGGTATCCCTCAAATTATGCGGAATCGGTGCTTAATGGGGGTGTGGGGTTTTGACTGTGTTCGTGCGGTTTTTTGCGGCTTGCGCTTTATCGGATTGTGGTTTTTTTCTAAAAACCGAGTGCGATATCACTGAAATCACATAAAATGAATAGGCGAGATCGCGAATAACGAGGGATACCTGGAGTGGTAGCGGCAGTGTTTGCTTAGGTGGAATAAGTAATAGCGACACACTTTTCTTCAAAATTTTCTAGAATAAATAAAGAATAATACAATTGTGTTTAGTTAGTAAGTTAATTATGATTTTTTTTATTTTTTTTTTTATTTTAGTTGCACTTGCACAGCTACAGATTCAGCTGGAGAATTTAGTGAATCTGATAAAGAAAAGAAAATGGAGAAGAAAAAGGCGTCGAAGCGCAAGAAGACTCAAGAAAGGTTACCCAAATTAACCGTACTAAACGTCGATGGAATGGTGGTGGAATGTCATTTGGAGTCAACCAAACAAAGAACCGTCACTTTTAAATTTGATGTGAGCGATCTTGTGCCTGGCGACATCGCGAATAATCTGGTATTGCTTGCTTGTTGATTTAATCGTTTAACGTGAAATGAAAGCACTTTGAAATGTTTAGGTTGTTTCGAACTTGCTACCAGAACAGTACGCCGACTTCTTGAACGAACAAATCCAAGAAATTGTTCGTCAAGTTAAGGAAAATCCAACGAAAATACCATCGTTGAACTACGAAATATTGACTAGTCCTAATTCACAACGCAAAAACTCAACGCGGAGAAGTCAAGGCCGAGACGTTGATCCCGAGAAAGTGAGTTTTAGCAAAACATTCGATTTTGATTTTGAATTTGAACAATTATTTTTCAATCAGATGTCGTCGAATGAGGAAGTTGGTGTTCAAAGTTCTCCCATACGAAAACTCAGTCAAACATCTGCATCTAATGTTCCAGTTTCGCAAGCGGCAATCCCAACGGCAGCTCAACAGGTAATGTTTCGAGAGGAGAAGAAAAGAAAAGAATACAGTCGAAACTCGTTATAACGAATCGGTTCATTATAACGAAAGTTTGTTATAACAAAATCTAACAAAATGCACTTTATAACTGAAAAAATTCACTTTTGACATGAAAAAATTCACTTTTGACATGAAAAACAATATTTATTCCTATACATGGTGACTTTTGTTTGATTTGAAGTTATGACGCGGTTCGTTATAACGAGTTTCGGCTGTATTAGGTGTAGTCGTATTGAAGCATTAACCTGTTTCTTATGAATTTATAAAATGCCAGTTACAGTTTATCACTGGAGTGCTTGAACTAGTTTTGAAACTTTAGTGGTGTAAGCACCTGCCCCTATCCCCATTGACATCCAGCCAATCACTTTACTTCCTGATTTTTGTCCATCAATAGTAACATGAATAATTTTTAATTTTATTGAGAAAATCAGTGTTTTGGGAGATTTGTAATTCTTTTGGATTATTTTGTGAGTCAATTTTGTTTGATTTGTGTGTATGAGCAGGAAAAGAATTTTTCTGGGCTGGTCATTTCGTCGATGGGTTAGTTCGTTGATGAAATGGCTGGGCCCCATAACAGTGTAATACCAGGCACAGATACTGGACATAAATCCCATTAAACTGTTTAATTTGTTGTGAATAGTTTCTTAATTAACCAACTACTACCGATTTAGTCCATTACAGTTCAAGCATCATTGCCTAGCCAGTCAGTTAGCGCTGTATCAACACTGAGGAACGGTCAAGCCCAGCTGCTGGCCAGACGGGGCTCGAAGCGCAAGAAGACTCAAGAAAGGTTACCCAAATTAACCGTACTAAACGTCGATGGAATGGTGGTGGAAATTTCATTTGGAATCGACCGAACAAAGCACCGTCACTTTTAAATTTGATGTGAGCGATCTTGTGCCTGGCATCATCGCGAATAATCCGGTAAGGCTTACTTGTTGATTTAATCGTTTGACGTGAAATGAAAGCACTTTGAAATGTTTAGATTGTTTCGAACTTGCTACCAGAACAGCACGCCGACTTCTTGAACAAACAAATCCAAGGCCGAGACGTTGATCCCGAGAAAGTGAGTTTCAACAAAACTTTTGATTTTAAATTTGAATTTGAACAATTATTTTTCAATCAGATGTCGTCAAATGAGGAAGTTGGTGTTGCAATATGATAGTCCCCTTAAACCAATTCAACGTCAATTCAACGTCAATTGAATGTTTAAGTTACATTTTATCCGTAAACCCGTCAAATTCGGTAAACTCGTCAAATCCGTCAAATCCATATGCATTCGGCCATTTTGGACTTCAGTTTTTTGCATTTTTGCAGAATGTCAAATAACTCATAACATCCAAACTCCAGCGCATTGCACACCAGTGTCGGGGGCCGACACAAACTGAAAACGAAAAATACAAAAATCACTTGGAATTTGATTAAATTTTTTTTTCTTTTCTTATTACATTTGGCTTCTAATATGACTATTGAAGATTGTTCTCTATTTGTTTGAGTTTGTGCGCTGCACTTAATCCGGATAAGCCCGCACCAATGATAATCATATTGAAATCTGGATTCATTTTGCACAGGATCTGCAAGGAAAATGACATTTTTTGCGATTAGTTTGTTTTTGTTGGGGAATTTTTCGGGTTGTTATTACATGGTATCACCAAATTGAGTTTGGTATCATGGATGTACTGAGTTAGTAACTTCTCGAGCAAAGTAAAAATGAAAACGTGTTCCAATTTCTCGCTGTTTATCTTCTTTTTACTGCAAGTCACCATCTTGGATTTAGAGATGCGAACTTCATTTGTTATTTGAACTAACAGTGAAAATTCGAGATGTCTGTGCAGTAGTACCAGCAGACAACATTGGAAGATGTTTAAGAAAGCTCAGAAAAATACA
>JAQIXU010002187.1:0-13125 GCA_034701245.1 Strigamia transsilvanica
GCTGACTTATCAAGAAAAGCGCTAAAATTGTTCGACCTCGCTCAACACCCATTTTGAAATAGAAATATACAAGTTGTCGACACACATTTTATAAATGCGTATAAATGCGTTTGAATGACAACACACATGTTTGAATATCTGCAGAGTATCATATCCTGCTTGATCTTGTGCATTGACTGTCGATCAATTTAAATGTTGTTTTGAATATATAAATTCTCCAGATTTTTCCTGATCGATTTTAGTTTTATTATTGACTGGAGAAAGTAAACCGTTTCGAAATTGTCAACATGTTGCTGAAAACAAAACAACATCCCCAGTGTTATTTTTGTAGTCTTTCTAACTTGATGTTGTTGTGCATTGACTGCAATTTTTCTTGTTGAAGCCATTGTGTATTAATTTTCGTGTTTTCAAATTTTTTGTTATTGGTTTCATACTCATTCAGAAGGCGCATTCATTTAATCATTCAAATTGGTTTATCTTTTTTAAACCAGTCAACTTTAACATGTTTATTCATATTTAGACTAGTTTGAGCAATTTAAACCAGTTTAAATGACTATGAATGCGCCTATCGATTAAATGAATGTTAATTTTCCATTTTCTTAATCTTTTAATTCTATTATTGAAAACAGGAATACTGTAATTAAATAAACTGTAATCCAAATTAGCAACCAGTGGACACAATCCAAAATCCAGATGCAAAACAAAAATAACAAAAACGTGGAATAATCCCTAAAATTACTTCACTTCAACAGAAATATTTTGTTTATTATTATTATTGTTATTATTATACAAATAATACAAATTTGTAATTGCAAGAGTTTACCCACCAGTAATCGAAAAATCTTGATTACATTTCACAGCTGCACTTATGTTATTTCCACAACTGTTTCAAATAGGTGAGCACTTTATTATACACAAGTTCTTTTGCTGAAGAAGCCCAACTGAAATCGTTGTGCGACGCTGTTGGTTCAGGAAACAACTCCTTCCCAATCAAATTCTGAATTTTTTTAGCCAACACCGTTACATCGAGTACATTTGAAACACAATCGTTTGGCGCATGAAAAATCACAGTGGGAGTTACCAGCTGGCTTAAGTCATACTCTGGTGGTGAACTCTATTGAATAAATTGCATTTCTGTAGACAGCTATGTATGATTTTTTACTACTTTTTTACGTTGTGATATTTTTCTAAATTTTTTTCTGGACCATAATTAAACTGCCTAATTTTTTTGTGTATGAAACTCTGCGAATAGAAATTAAAATAAAACAAGTCTGCTTAGGAATAAAAAGTAATAATCCTGTACTAAACGCTGAACTTAAGTTGTGGCCACCTGTCCCAGGGCTTCCACCAAGACACCAATGTCATTTTTGAAACCCCTTATATAACACCAGTGTAAATTTAAAATGTGTTAGAAGTTGAAAATCTGAATGAAATTAAAATTCAATTAAAAGTTTTTGTTAGGTGTGGGGGACCTGAACTATGCGTCTGCCCCGGGACCTCCATCACTGTAAATTCAGCTCAGCTTCTACTGACTTGGAACATCTGCTGCAAACATTTTCCAGATACACCATTTGTGCAATGGCGAATTAACACGCCGATTCGGCCCTAAAAAGAATAATTCACCAATCTATTGTTGTATTTACAAAATTCTTTTTCTTTTACCCTGGTGTGGAGATACGGGTTGTACCCAAATACAATGTAAGATAAACCTTTGCACATTATCGGCAGATAACTGCATACAAGAAAAGATAATTTTTCCATATTTGGATTCAGAACACCCCAAGTTTTACTTTTAGAATTCCTAAAATAGTACTGAATAAAAAATAATGAGTATCACTCGTTATCTCAAACCGCTCATTCAATTACTTCAGTTGTTGTAATTGTGTAATGCTTTCATTTACCTCAAATATGTCTGCTCGAGACAACAAAAAAATTGGAAGTGAAGTCAAATATCTTGATTCTATAACTGGAGCCATTGCCAAAAGACCAGCAACCTATCCAAACAAACAATTTTTTTCTTCAAATTATTTTATTGTGATATTTTATTGCGAGTAATACCTTATCATTATATTCAGTTAGAGTAGCTAAAGTCGTAATGGCAACAGTTGCACCCAATGAATGGCCAATTATAAATAATTTAGAATAACCTGTCACGTTAAGTACATGGTCGATAATTGCCGGTAGGTCATGAAATATATAATCATCTACGCTAAGACAAAGGTTCGAACACTTACATAAACATGGACTTTGAAATTATTTACCAAAAATCCCAATACTGTTCCATATCAGGACTGTATTCTGAATGATAACTGTATCTGGAACCTCGAAAACTACATGCCCAAACATCGTACCCTTCGTCAGCTAATAAAAAAGCTGCAAATTAAAAAGAAATTAAAAAAAAAAAAGAAACAAAAACAAAAGCAATACCTAAACTTGTTGGTCCATTATCAAACCATTGAGATGATTCGCAATTCAAACTATGCAGAAGTACAACAGGAATTCGTGATTCGTTAGTTAAACCCTTTGCTTTTCCATTTAGAATCCTTTGACTTATTAACATATAATTATCTTTTGTCTTAATAGTTTGATTTTCCACTGGATAGCCATAAAGTTTTATAAGTTCCGTCTAATAAGCAACATTTTATAATTAAAAAATGTAAGTAAGATATATGCTGAATGCACAGGTTTAAAACTTACTGCTTCTAAGAACGCTTCATCTTGAACTCCAGAAATTCCCAAATAATTTACAAAAGTTTCTAGTAGTTTATCCTTAAAACTGGCTCCTCCAATCTGGGCGCTCACTAATAAAATATACAGCTGAAAAGTGTACATTAGAATTAAATTCATTTCGGATGAAAAAGAATGTGCAACCTAGAATTAAACTAGAGAACATGCTAATAAATTCTACACAAGTTGAAAGAGCTGATAAGATAAATAACTAAAAGCAATCGTGAAAACAATCCTTCATTGAACTTTTAAAAGTGCAGAATGTTATCAGAACGATCAACATGCAGATCTGAAAACATCTATAACACACGTGCTAGAAGAAAAAATATTTTGTGCCACAGATCCCAGGAATTTGTCCCGGTTCCCTCCCGCCCCTTCTCGGCGGCCCTGATCTTGGGATCAAATAAACCTAGGAGATTATGTATACACTTTACAATATAAAAATAAAAATATCCAATAGTTTTATTTAATTTAATTGTAAATTTTAATCTTCCTAAATACATGTTTTATGGGGATTTGAGTTCTACCTTTCATTATAATGCAGAAGAAGTTGATAAACCAGACCGGCTGAATTGTTGATAAATATCAGCCTGTCTTCTGACTGCAGCGCCGCTCTGGTGGGAGCAGGTGTTATCAATCGCTTTTCAGCTTGGGTCGACAGACCAGTCTATTCTATTGACTGATTAAGCCTAGTAAATTAGGCCTTATACCATGGTCCTTGGATAGAATGGTTGCTCAACTGTCAACTCTCATAACATCACAGTTTGCGCCCTGCGTCTTGATGCTGAATTCGAACTGCGCATCCCATTCTGCGCAGACGAAATAGAATATGGGTACATCACAAGATAAATCACGTCGTTACTTTGCTACATACATCAGCACGTCAGAAACAAAAGAAGGGTTCAAGGTTAGATAAAACTATTCAAATGTTTGGAAACAACATTTCACAACAATGGATCAATGATCAATGGATCATTTTAGACCTTGATACAGTGGTCGTATATTGATATAAACTTCTGCGCCAACAAAAGAGTTTTTACGGTGCTCTTCTGAGTCTTGTATCTGATAATTTTCTGCTATTTCACAACATTAAGAGCCATGTTTTTAGATTAACCATAATTCTGTGCTTTTATTTTTTTTTTACATTGTTATTAAGTAAGAAAAAATAAACAACTGGAATTAGTATTATTTAATTATTGTAGATTTTTGGTAGAACCGCCGACCTCTGCGCAGACTGGCCGATCCACACTAAGAGTTTGAAAAAATGTCTCGGGAACAGACTCTAAAAACTCATTTGCTCCTGGAACTGTACAAGCCATGGTAATAAGTTGCTTCGCAAACTCTCCAAATTGTTCTTGCAGTTTGGAGATGTCTCCCGCATATGTTTGGGCCACAAGCATTGCAACGATAAAAACGACTAAACTGTATCTCGACATGATAGACCTGTATTAGAGTGAAGTGGAATAAAATCAGTTCACAGTGAAATTGTAACAATAAGTTGATTTTAAAAGATTACATACTGTACTTGTATTAATTAAAAATAGTGAAATGGCTTACCAAAGGAGACTAGTAGTGGTGTAAAGATTAATTCTTTGCGATGTAATATAAATCTGTACTGACAGCAAGCTATATTTATACTAAAAAATGTCCCTATAAAGGTCGTGTCCTCTGGTTACCTTTAACGCGTCATAAGGAAAGAATATTAGCAATGTGGTTGTAAAGTGTGTATGTCGTATGAATAAATTTTCTCGTTTTTTCCTACTTAATTTTTTTTCTTTTATTGTTATGATGGAAAGAGGAAATTTTGGTATTTCCGTCAATTTTATAAAGAAAAAAAAAACAATACGAGGAAACATAATCTAAAAAGTTTGATGTAAGTTTTACACACAATCATTATGATATTACGGTTGCACTTTATGAGTAGTAACAAAATTTTCATCATCACTTGAGTTTACTATAAATCAGCATAAATATTAATTTTAATTCAATTATACTCTTCAACATCCGTATACACAACAAATTCTATCATCCACTTATCCACAACTTTTCAGCATATTGTATAAGTTTATCATACAAAAGCTGTTTACTATTCATGGCATTCATACAATCTGAATGAATGAACATAGCCGAAGGAACAAGTTCTTTCCCCACTAAACTATTAAGATTTCTGCTAAGTAATTCCACATCCAGAGGATCAGCAAGAGCATCATTAGCACCATGAAAAATTACTATTGGAACACTTATATCACTTAGGTTGTACGCTGGTGGTATGGGCTGCATAAGATAAAAATTAAACTAATTATACACTTATACGAATTCTGCGAGCATTATATTCAAATGCACGAGCAACACATGGTGACTTAGCATGAGTAAATCAGTAAAAATAATTATAAAGGAAACAGAACCACATAGTAAAGAATAATCTAGAATAATAAGAAATCACAATCTATTTTGCATTTTCACTTCGACTTTTGCATTATTACAGTTTCTTCAAAAGAATTTTACACAAATTATGCCCCATTTATTACTTAAAAGTAAAACTTTGGACAAAATTTGCCCCGGCTAACGGCTATGCGTTTTTCGTAGAAAAAACTCTGGTGGCATAATGTTGCATCATTTGTTATTGACGGCGTATAACACAAATCTAACTGCAGTCAGCTTTGTGCTGTCCTGGTGACAGAATTGAAAGCCAAGTCAGCTAGAAAGCATTGGGATCACGAACAACTAAAAAAATAAAAACCTAACCAAAACTCCTACCATTTATTTCTCAAAAGCAATAGATTTATAC
This sequence comes from Strigamia transsilvanica, assembly GCA_034701245.1. Classification (NCBI taxonomy): domain Eukaryota; kingdom Metazoa; phylum Arthropoda; class Chilopoda; order Geophilomorpha; family Linotaeniidae; genus Strigamia; species Strigamia transsilvanica. Next base: position 5,516 of record JAQIXU010002187.1, read on the forward strand.
CAGTAAAATCTCTTCTGTCTTGTTCACTGAATATTGAATAACCATTTGAACACAATACAACACCTACGATTTTGGTTACATTAGCAAAACGCGTCCACACTTACCGAGTCATATAAAATCTGATTTTTGACTTCACCATAATCATACTTATGCATTCCTTTCCACTCCATAATCTTCAATGAATAAAAATAATTATTATTTCAAAACTATATAATAAATCATTTATTAATTTATTTAATTTCAAATACTTGTGCTAAATGAACTGCTGTTTTAAAAGAAGTCCCATACCGGCAATGAGCAACATAAATGGGCACTCGTGTCTGCAATAAAAATCAAAAATGCATACTTCACATCGTATTTTCAATGCATATCGGAAGTGCAAATGCAGTAATTTACACTATTTTTCAAATACGGATTAAATCCTTCCACAATCGATGAAATTAATGCACATAGAAAAACATCTCTTTTCCTTGAACAAAGTTCCATTGTAAAGTTTAAAGGCAATCCCTCAACTCTAGAAATAGTTCCTTGTGGTTCTGGACCAAAATGTTTTACAATAATCTGAAGATAAAAAATTAAGTTTCACAAGAAATGAATCTAAAAAGTAAAAATGTCTATTACCGAGAGTAACTGGGCGTGTCTATCGGTTAAACTTGGCAGATAATTCAAAAATGCAACTGGTGTAATTGCAAAAAACCCAGCAACCTAATAAATAAAAGTATACCATAGTAAAATTTTATTCCTACAATCCCACTAAGTCCTTTTTGATCTGAAAACAACTTGCTTTGTCATTGTACGATGGTCGGCTCGAAAAAAGTGCAAATCCAACTGTTGTTCCCATTGACTGAGCACCCAAAAATAATTTAGGTCTTTCAGTAACTTGTAAAACATAATCAATCATTTCGGGTAAATCATAAACGGCCATTTCCTCCCAACTAAAATTTCAAATAAATGATAGAACTCACAGGCCATTGCAAAGGAAATTATTAAGTTACGAGAACTGCCAAAACTGTTTATCTTCTTGTTTATATTTTGTATGTGACGTGTAAGGACCACCCCGAAAATTCCCCAACCAGACATCAAAGCCAGCATTAGCCAAAATAAATGCTACGAATACGATTTCATCAAAAACGTCATTCAAAAATCTGTTTAATGTCTCGTTTTTCTATACCTGGACTGGCAGATTGACTGCAGAAAAATTGTGTTGCTGTACAACCCACGCCATGCATGAAAAGAATCGGAATTGCACTAACGCTTGTGTTTGGAATGCGATAAATTGATAAAATATAGCCATCTTTTGTAGTGACCGTATAATTTTCACTTGGATATCCATACAACCTTATCATATCCATCTGTAATTGAAAATTTGTTACACAAACTGTAAACATTTTCAAAACGGGTAACTCACTGGTTCCATGAAAGCTTCATTCCAGACATCTAGATTCACTTTCCCAATATTTAGCCAATCTAAAAGTCGATTCTGTGCGAATCCATCCACGCAATAAAGTAATATCATTGGAAATATAAAACAAAAGTACATCTTAACTAGAAGGTCAAAAAAATTCATAAAATAGTCATGAGTATTCTTTTGAATTATTCTTTTCTCACCTTAATTATGCGCTACTGGTATTTGTATTTTTTGACGTTTTAAATGTCTAGCTTCCATTCACGTACCTTAATTTAAACTGAGTAAATGCCCACTTTTTTCTATCATGCAATCAATCACGTGTACTTAACAGCTGCGGATTGCTTTGTCTTACCTTTGTATTTTAATTTTTAATCATTGAAATTTGCAGATGTTTCAACGAGATTCTCTTGAATCTGGTGGTTTTCCAGATTGAATTATATTGTACAAGCTCTGAAACTCGATTCAGCATTATTTTGATGGAATTACGTCAAGCTAAACTATCTACGCCGTTAACAATAAATCTACAGCGGGCGTAAAACTACTGCAAGGTGCGAACTAATCCATCATCCGAGGTTCGAACAGCTCCATCATCCGAGTCAAGGCCTTTTCTACCATTCGCGTACTGCGCGCAAAGTCCAAGGTCGAAGCCAAGATTAAAGATTAAAAATACCAAAATCAAATTTCTTACATATTTATACACAAGAATAATGCACATACAGATACTAAAGTACAATTCTATTCCACAATCTCAATGATTTGTTTGCCGGTCTTTTGGTAAAAAAAATCTCGACAAGCTTCCACAGTGGCTCGAGTAATATTGAGTATCGTTTCCCCAATAAGTTTTTCTTTTTCCGCTTGACCTAAATTTGCAGCCTTTAAGGTGGCTTCTTCTAACATATCATCTGAGATCTTTTTACTTATTTCTTTTAGCTTTTAAAAACGATTTAAATAAATGTAAATATAGGTTAATGATTTTTGAATTAAAAAATTATCTCACTTCAGGATCGTCATAAAGTTCTTCGTAATGTTCTTCAATAACAGTTTTCAAATCAGATAAATCTAAATTCTTTTCAGTCTCTCCATTTGGTAGCAGTATATTATAACTTTCTGAATTTGTGCCGATAATGCTAAGCATTAGAGTAACTGCCACGATAAAAACTAGTGAGTGCAACTTCATTATGCTAATCCACTAAAAGATAATAATATTTAAATATAACTGTTTCAATACGTATCATAAGTGAATTTAAGTACTGTACCTGTATTTCGAATGATCTCAATAACTCATTCTGGCAATATCTAAATTTACTATCAAGTTTTATAGGCTTGATTCTGATTGACCTTCGATCAGACAAAGATTTCCTTACACGCTTTTTCCAACAATCAACTGGCAAATTTATTGGTGGAAAAAATTTTTAATAGACACAAGTCCAACCTTTTATTTTTACTTTTATTATTTTTTTTTTTAAATAAAGGATACTACTGATGATGGGGGTAATCAAAGTCATATATTTTCATTTCCCGTGTAGATTTTTAGCCTTTTATATTACTTTTCATGGAATGTAAAGCTTTAAATTCAACTTAATAAATCGGTTCTAAAAAATTATTAGTGACTTTGAACTTTGGAAAATGAATTAAAAAAGCATATTAAACTCCTCTCCAGATGAAATATAAAAAAAAATGTGGGGGAAAAGGTGAACAACGAGTGAACTACGAGCAGCTTTTTCATACAAAATGAAGATGCTGTACACAAACACAGGTGGAAAGATATATACTGTATACTATGTATATATACACATGGTATGTGTTTATTTTAATTTTGCGTACATTTTGCTGAATTGCGCATCTTTTGACTTACATAAAGTTCTGAAACTCAATCTAATCAGTCACTCAGAAATTTCGAAATGCACTTTGTTCAAGGAAATTTTTTTTAAATTGAAATTTCAAACTGGTCATCTCACTCAACTTCTAGTAAGCGGAGGATTGTTTACTAAATCAATAATTACTTTTACCACTTTGTATATATTGTAGCGCTAAAAGCAAAAATGAAGACCTCAGTTATAATTATATTGTGTATTTATTTATCATTGCACGTGATTAACTGCAGCGTAACAAGACCAACCACAACGGAGTTTCCACACATTTCGAAAGACACAAGAACACTGATGTGCAAAATGACCGTGAAGTACTGTTTCCATCTTTGTCGGACAGAACAACTTGCACATCCAAATAACACGGCGATTACACTTGCAAAGGAATGTTTCGAGGATTGCTATAAAGAGAAAAAATATCACGACTTGGATTGTGGTAATAATCGATTCCAATTTAATGTTTTATGCTATTGAAAATACTTTAATCTTTATTCTTCAATAGATCCATTGGTGAAGCCGAAACGCCGGTAACATTTCAAAACTTCAAACAAAATTGCTTAAATAATTTTTCTATTACATCATTTATAACATGAACTACTGTGAACTATGAAATATGTCACGTGTGAGAGGATGGTGGGAGAGAGTTTGTCTCGCATGCTTAATAAAATCAGTTTGATGCTTGCTGAAAACTTTTACTGTTTAGTTGTTGGCGATAATAGTTTGTAACTTTGTCACGTGATCAGTTTAAACCGGAACAACAATTCACATATTTTAGTTTTCTCGGGTCTTGTAGTCAGGTGGATTGTAGGTTCGTAGGCGCCATTGTTGCGGATACAGTCGGATATAGGTAATCAGCAAACCCCGGATACTAACAATTTATTTATTTATTTATTTATTTATTTATTATAGTTTGTTAGTTTCACTAAATGAAAGATTATATTAACCCTTAGAGTGTCAGTTAAGCATGCTCAGGCTGAGTTTCAAAGAATTGTAATTCGGACGGAAATAAATGACTTCCTTACTCTATAATTTCAAAATGTCGACTGATTTATTCATAAACGATTGTTGTGGAAGTTGCCAAGAAACATGCTAGGCAACACGACATTGCATAGATGCGCGCGATCAAACACTATTTAGGTTGTTTATATTGTTATGAAATATGGCGACCACAATTTGAAACGCATACACTATTTTCAAAATCACAGACGAAGTTCCTTGAAGATTACAATATTTACCCACTGCAGTGCAGTCTTGTGAGGTCTCATGTCTCAATTTCTTTTCCACAAATAAACAATTACCGGTAAATAAAACTAGAGAAATGAATACGAAAAACAACTCTCATTATAGCTCAATGTATGTGAAGTTAAGCTACATTTTCATGGTGTTTTAAGTAAATAAGCAATACAATATCGAGTTTTAAAAGATATTATTTTATATAAATGCTCTAGTAAATTTGAGCATTTTTTAAACAACATTATCATTTGACTCATGAAACAATATCGGTATATCCATGACTACTTTAAACTTGTAAATCTAAAAGAAATAACAGGAAGCTCAAACGTTATTAATTTTACCAACTGTATTTGACATAATAAAGCATAATTTATTTGTATTATCAATAATGACTTAAACTACAAGAACAAACATACAATCTATCGGCGCATTCGTTCTGACAATGTTTATCCGTTTTACCTTTGACTCGGCAAGCTATCACACAGGGATAAAACATGTGCATGCAAATGTTATCATCAAAGTACTTGTGGTAACACCTCTTCACACATTCTTCATTAGATGGTGACTTCGTCCCACATTTTTCTACACATTCACACAACTGATCAAGTTTAGAATTCATTGTAGCACATTCAAGTGGTCCCCATTCTTTATCCGAACAGGATTCACAAGCAGCCGCCGTTAATTGTTTACACATATCCTGTGCTGAAATAGATTCATCATTTATAATTTCTTTCGTAATGCATTGGCAATAGTTTCTCTTTTTGTGACATATGCGCATACAGGTTGTTTCATCTCCCACTGCTCTATCATTATCAGTATTCCTTTCACTGCCAATGCATTGATACAGGCAAGGATAATAAATGTGCATACAAATGTGCTCTTTGATGTACCGTTTGAAACATTTTCCTCTGCAACTAATTTGCTCATTTCTCATTTTACAATTTTCATTACAGCAACAAACCTTATCAATTACTGGACACATCTCATCACATTCATCTGGTAGCCATTCATGCTCAACGCACAATTCTTTACAAAATATTGAGAAATTGGTGCAATATGTGAAGTCGACATTGGATCTCGAAGGTGTTACAACTAGTACCAGTAGCCATAATATTTGTAATAAATTCATTTGTACAATGAAATCAACCACAGTTCTGTGTGATTTTGATATTGTTGTAAAAATAAGTTTTGATCTTTCAGGATGCAATAAAAGTTACAAAACTGAAAGGAGAAAGTAATAATAAAACTTCTGTTTCATACATTCCGTTGCAATTTGCGCTTTTGTTTATTTTAACATTTATATATTTATGAATCAACCATTGCTGCGATCACGGAATACTTTAGCTTTAACCAATCTTAAATATAATTCTGGGTTAAGTTTGAATCGCAGGTACTCTGATCCGTGGACCACTCATTGGATGCGGTGGAATTCTCTTTCGAGTTTTCTATCCGTGGCCTTCGTGTGTCTCGGGGTTTGAAGGGGTTACCCCCGTTTCGACCTACCGGAAATCTCAATACTGTCAATAGTCAATAGGTTAAATACAAGCGCAAATGCATTGAAAAAATGAGACACAAATTGAATTATCAATAATGCAAAGCGTGAAAACAAAGGAATTGTTTGCACGCAAAAAAAGAAAAAGATTTGCATTTTACTCGTCGACTACACTAAAAATTATTGTCCGCTTCTGTCCGCTTCTGCTGACTGTCTGTGGAAGGGCCAAGCGGAGTTTGTGGGTTGTCCGCTCACAACCGTTCATCAACTGGTGTCAGAAAACCTACATATCTGAATGAATTTCAGATATAGACTATCAATGTTGAGACTTAAAAGTGCTAGATCACCAATCAATACTCAGCAAGAAATGTGGTAGCAGTAACACGATGGTGACAATTAAAAAGCAAGACAAGATTAACTCAAAATCGGAAAAGTTGCTCCCATTTCAGTTATGGCTATGGTAAAGGAGACAAGTGCTGAATCGAGGCCACCATCTTTGACAAGATAAGTGTACTAATAACAAGATATGTCAATAGGTGGCAATGAGAGCCTGTGGGCTTAGCGGGTTATGCTCCTAATCTGTGGTTATGGCTTTTGATGATTTTTGATCGAATAGGTAGTTTTTGACAAATTTTTTATTAAATTTATTTGATTTTTGACAAATTTTGATTTAATTTATTTGATTTTTGACAATGACCTGATCGATTTTGTTAACTTTTTGATAATTTTTTCATATCTTTATTTCATGTATGACAATCTTTGGTTGTATTTGTTTGATTTTCCACAACACAATTTTTCACAATTTTTCACAATTTTCCACAACTCAAACTCCCAAAAATCATAATATACAAGTACTAAATCAAACTCCCAAACAACAGAGAATCCCAAATCGAACACCAAAAAAAGCTGGCAAGATAACTACTTTAGTTAAATAGGACAATAAAATGCTGCATTTTAGGCCCGGCGCAAATGGAGGCGTACGCCTGAAAAGCCACGCACGAGATTCTCGTGCGTGGCTCGTGCTTGGATTTTCAGGCGTGACCTAGATCTAGGACAATAGCTTATCAGGATGTAATAAAAGTTCAAAACTGCAGGAAAAAAGTAACAATAAAACTTATGTTTCATACATTTCAGTTGCAATTTGCGCTTTTGTTTATTTATGAATTTCACAAGTAAAGAACAATTGAAAATTGAAATCAAACATAATCAATTATAAGTTTGCAAATTTTTGCATTACTCGACACGAACCGTTCGAATGGAACACAGTCATGCACTGCACAATTGCTGATCGGAGCACCTTTTTAAGTTTCTGCTTCGAATCGTACTTTACAGCAACAGCATGCTGACCTGTAGTCAGTTTTCCACATTTGTTTCTCTTTTCTATAAACCCCCCTTGCATTTTTTCCATTTGTGGCTACTAGGGTTGTGCGGTTTTTTTTTTAGGCGAGTGCGGTGCGGAGTGCGGTACGCACAAAAAACCGCAACATATGCGGTATATCGCAACACCGCAAAAACCGCAAAAAACCGCAAAAACCGCAGAACCGCAAAAACCGCAGAACCGCAAAAACCGCAGAACCGGAAGTAGCCGCAAAACCGGAAGTAGCCGCAA
>JAQIXU010002188.1:0-13124 GCA_034701245.1 Strigamia transsilvanica
TTTTAGACGTGAAAATGCATTTTTAGACGTGAAAATGCATTTTTAGACGTGAAAATGCATTTTTAGACGTGAAAATGTTTTTTTTAGACGTGAAAATGCATTTTTAGACGTGAAAATGCATTTTTAGACAAAAATGGACTTTTTTTGGACGTGAAAATGCATTTTCTACACGTGAAGATGCATTTTTAGGCAAAAATGGGTTTTTTTTAGACGTGAAAATGCATTTATAGGCAAACATTCTGTTTAGAAAAGCATCATAACACTTAATGCGCCACTGATTAACCTCAAACGAATTTACTTCGATTACAAACCAACTCCTTTTTCTTTTCCAGGCTACAAAGTATTCACATTTAAAAACCCCTACCTGGGCAACACGTGCGTACCCTTCCAGCACTGGGCTTGTTGCATGGAGTGCGCGGAATCGATCGAAATCCCCGCCCGAGTCGAGCAAATAATGGCTTCCATGGAGCAGGACAGACAGTACGATTTATACGTAAAAGAATCGCAGGTGCGATCCAACCACCGCCAACGTGACGGCACCGATTTCAATTTCGGCTGCATTGTTTTATGACCAAATCTGCACCGCAATTTCCCGGCTCCAACAACCCCTTTTATTATTTATTTGATATTTTATATATAAAAATCGAACTATTTTTATCGTATAGTCATCAAATTCAAATTTTCGGTTGTGAAACAAACGAATTTCTTTTTATAACGAACGTTTGTACATAATTTTTATTTTTCATTTTTATTTATACAGATTACAAATAAATATTCTCATTACGGTATAAACTAATAAAGAACTGGATAACGGCGCTTCCACGAGTATCTTTCATCAAATAAAATATAAAAATCGATCGAGCGGAAAGCGAAAAATTGGAATTTTTCGCATTTTTAGTCGTCTTTGAGGACGCCGCGAAGAAAGCTCGGCGCGGCGCTCGAGACTGGCAGCGGCGTGAAGATGGGTAATGTCGACGTCATGGGTTTCATAAGGAGGTGAGAGGAATCGGTTTCTGATGGTTTTTTGAAGTCGATCGACGAGGAGACGGGCGGTAGTGCGAATGGGTTGAACGGGTTGACCGGGTTGATTGGTTTGTGCTCGCTTTTGCGAGTTATTTCAAGGGCCATGGACTCGGCTGGCAGTTTCATGGTGAAGGTCGGGCGTGATTCAGTTTCAAGGAACTGGATGAAAGCTGCGGAGAGAGACTGCAAAAACAAATTGAAATTAGTTGTGTTGTGTTTTCAGCTTAAAAATGGAATTTTGCCACTTTTTTTGATGTCTAAAAGTGTGGTTTTTTTCTGCAAATGGTCAATTATTGCACATAAAAATGCAGAAAGTGACCATTATTGCGCATAAAAAGGCAGAAAATGATCATTATTGCGCATAAAAATGCAGAAAATGATCATTATTGCACATAAAAATGCAGAAAATGAGCATTATTATAATAAAAATGCAGAAAACGAGCATTGTTGCACATGAAAATGCAGAAAATGAGCATTATTAAACACAAACTGCCGAAAATGACCTATTTTGTAGCTAAAAACGCTTCAAAAATGCAGTTTTATTACACGAATGTCATTTTTTGCACATAAAAATGCATACAATTTCATGTACTTACTGGCACTGGGGTCGTTGAACTCCTCTGTTTGGCCCCAGTCATTTGAGCAGGTTTTTGGCCTAACCAATTCGACATCCAACCACCTGTTGAACTCAATTCTAAACCAGTCTTTAAAAAAAAAAAAATCTAATTGAAACAAAACCACAAACTGCAATCCAAACAAAAAAATTCATCATACAACACCTTAACCCTTTCTTCGTAATTAAAATCAAGAACCGTGGCAATGATTTTCAACACTTGCGGCTGCTGTCGCGGCGGAATACCGAAGTAATTAACCAATAAATTCTTTATAATCGACCTAAAACCAAACAAAAACAATCAAAAAACCAAAATCAAACCAAAACAAAACCAAATTACCGATCAACTTTTCCTTCCGTGCTACTAGCGACTCTTCGCATGTCCTCTTGGATTTTCTTCAGCGACCCCTCGCGATCAGAAACTAAATTCAAAAATAGAATAAAACAAAACAATTAATTCGAATCAAAAATCAAATCCAAAATAAATTTTTTTTAAAAAAATATTTAAAATTCAAAAATAAAAAAGGATATACCAAAATTGCACGTAAAAACAAGTCAATTTTACATGCGATTAGTTTAGTGGAATCATGCGTTGGTAAACGGTTGTCAAGTTAGCTGTTTGTTTGTAGCCAGTGGTCGAATATCACATAAGTACTGGTTGGGCATGCTCACCAATACCTGATGTAATACTCAACACCAGACCACAACATGCAAATCAAATCCTAAGTGAACATCAACAAAATTTTAAAAACTGAAATATCAAAATTCGATCAAATCATGCGTGTTAAAACGATTTAAACGGTTTAAACGAACTGAAATACTAATTTAAACATGCGCTTAATCGAGAAAAAGATGAAAAATACTGAAAATGAAGACGGAAAATTAAAAAAATAAATAAATAACAAAAATAACAAAAATGTCTTGCGGAAGTGGTTAATTGCATATCCATGGTACTCGTTAAACCTCACGTGGTAATCTGAGGTAACAGCTACACTCAGTGTTACCAAATGAGATTAAACAAATGCCATGCGACCCCATTAGTACGAACTAAAAAATCAAAACAAGAAAATCCCAAAAAATAGAGATAAAACTATCTGTAAAAACAAATAAAAGGCGAATCATGCGCGTACAAAACAGAGACTACGGTAGGTACAGGGGTGAAAGGAAGCCGGAAACGGTCCGGAAAAAATCCGGAACACCGTTCCGGTAAAAGATCTTAAACCGGAACGGCATTCCCGTATAAAATCTCGATTTTATCGACTTTCCAGTCGATTTTTCGACGATTTCATCGATTTTATTGACTTTCCAGTCGATTTTTCGACGATTTTATCGATTTTATCGACTTTCCAGTCGATTTTTCGACGATTTTATCGACTTTCTAGTCGATTTTTCGACGATTTCATCGATATTATCGACTCTCAGTCGATTTTTCGACGATTTTATCGATTTTACCGATTTTTTTGTACATTTGTAATACTTTCACCCCTGGGTAGGTAAGGTGGGTTAATAGGCCACCGAAAAGACAGGAAAATTTAGAATAAAACAAAAAATAATTAATTTTAAATTAAATTTTTGTTTAAAAAACATAAATTATAAATTAAATGAATCTAACACGAGGTTCAGTCGGGCAGTTGCTGAATATCAGGCTGATTCTTGGGTTGTTCTAGACATGCCCAAGACTATCAGCTGATATTTGGCCAACACCCAACACATCAAAACAACAGCAAGCTAAAGCGAATTTGACAATTTTTTAACATTTCGAGCCCGATTTTCGTCCTTTTCGGCTCACCTTCGCGCTTCAATGAAGTGATAACTTCATCTCTTTGGTCGAGGGTTTCACTAAGACGCGAAGCGGCGGCTAAGGCTTCCTTGGCTTCCTCCAATTTGTGCTGGAAAGGATTAAATGCGAATTAGTTTGAGTGTTTTGGTTTTTGGATTGTTTTTTGGTTTGTTTTTTGGGTTTGTTTGGTTGTGTACTTGAAGGGTTTGCGTTTGGTATTCGAGTTGTTGGCGGGATCGGAGCTCGAGTTTTGTTTTTTCTTCGTGTTGGGTTTTTAAGGTGGAGAGATCGCGTTCTTTTTCTTGTTGGAATTGCTCTAGGACGACTTGAAATGTCTGCAGGGATGCGGTGAGTTGTTGGGTTTGGTCTTCGGCGCGGTCAAGTTTGAGTATGGCTTCGTCGCGCTGTTTGGCGACGACGTGGAGTTGTTGTTGGAGAGATTCCACTTGCACGTTGGCTTGGAAACTGGATAGAAGTTTGTTATTTTAGATTTGAATTTTTTTTCGCTTTTTATCGAATTATTTTCAGATTTTTGCAAATTGTTTTCGTATTTTTTTCGGATATTTTCAAATGTTTTGGAATTTTTTTTGGATGCTTTCATATTTGATCAAATTTTTTCGAATTATTACAAATTTTTTCGACTTTTAGCAAATTTTTTTCGGATTTTAGCTATTTTTGTGAAATTTTTTTTCGAATTTTTTCGATTTTCTCCGAATTTTTTTTAAATTTCTTGAATTTCTTAAAAAATATTTTCTAATTTTATCAAATTTTTTCGAATATCTTCAAATTTTTTTTGAATTTCTTGAATTTCTAAATTATTTTTCAAATTTTATCAAATTTTTTCGATTTTTTTTGAATTTTTTTTTAATTATTTCGAATTTTTTTTAGTTATTTTGATTTTTCCAAATGTTTTTCGGATTTTAGCATATTTTATCGAATTTTATCGAATATCTTCGAAGTCTTTTGAATTTCTCAAATTTCTTAAAACGTTTTCAAATTTTCGTTCGAATTTTTTTTTAATTATTTCAAAATTCTTTCGAATTTGTTTCAAATTTTTTTTACCTCGCATTCGTGTACGATGACGCGGTATTTCGGATGCGATCTTCAGTTTGGGCCAAGCGATTGCGAAGTTCCTTTTCACGGTCCTCGGCATGAATCGCCTCGTGCGTGTAGCTTTCCTCAACTTGCAGTAGGTGTACACGAAGACGTTCCAGCTCATGGTGTAGTTTTTCTTCCCTTTCGCGTAAACTGTGCAACTGTTGGACAAGTTAAAGAGTTTATTTGGAATCAATACTATCGAAATGATAAGAAAATGACCTGGTTGTTGATTTGTTTGTTTTCTTGTTGTTTTTGATTGACCATCATCAAAGCTTGGTCTCTTTCTTGCTGGAATTCTTGAGCTTTCAATTGCATCGCCTCGCTTTCTTGTAACAGCCGTTTCATTTCTTCGGGATTGTTCGAATCGTTTTGCGATCGTTGTTCGACAACTCGAGTTAAAGTCACAACCTTCAAAAAAAAATCAATATCAATAAAAAAAGTCAAGAAAATGAAGAAAAATTAACGAAATGTTCTAGAAAATTGAGAAAAATCGAAAAAAAAAAGAGAAATTGAAGAATTATTGAAGCAAATAAAGGAAAATTGGGGGAAGTGGGAAAAAAATATAGAAAATTCAAAGAAAACGTAAAAAATTGAAATATGGAGAAAAATTGCAGAAAATTAAAATAAAAATGCATAAAATGAAGAATAATTGATAAAAATTGACAAAACTGTAAAAAAAATTCAAGGAAAATTGCAGAAAATGAAAAAAAACTGCAGAAAATGAAGAAAAATGAAGAAAAATGAAGTACAGTGTAAAAAAAGTGAGAAAAGCGTATAAAAAAAAGACAAAAACTGAAGAAAAATTAAAGAAAATTAAAATAAATTAAAGAAATGTAATAAAAATTTTAAATTTGAAAAAAATGAAGACAAATTGAAGAAAATCGAGAAAAATGTAAAAAAAAAAATTGATAAAAAAAATTTTTTAAAAACCAAAAATATTTTTAAAATACAGAAAAATTGCTGCAAAATTGAAGCAAAATTAAAGAAAAATAGAAGAAAAACTGAAGGAAAACTGAAAGAATAGAAAAAAAAACAAAGAAAAACCGAAAAAATAAAAAATCAAGAAAACAAACAAAAATCGAACAAAATTTAAAGCAAAACTGAAGCAAATCAAAACAATCAAACAAATAATTCCTCCCAAATCACCTTTTCTTTCAGCGCCGTAATCTCAAACTCCCTCTCCTGCACCACCAAACACAACCGACTATTCGTCTCCTTCAACACATTCGTCTCACTCGTCGCATTCTCCACCCTCTCTCTATCCACCTCCTGTCCCCTCAAACTCGATCCCAACTCATCTCTCACGCTTCCAATCTGCAAATTCAAGCTCTCCACATGCCTCCTCATCGTCCCCACCTCCTCCTCCTTCCTCCCGCACTCCTCCAGCGCCCTCTCGAGTCTCTGCTGATGCTCCCTCAACAACTTATCCTTCTCAAACAACCACTCGTCCTTCTCCGCACTCGCCTTCCTCAACCTCCCCAACTCCTCGTCCTTAACCGTCAAATCGCGCCTCGAAATCGACACAACATCGCCGTCGTCCTTCGCCAACAACTCCGCGAACTTCCCCTTCAGCTCCATCAGTTGCTGCTCCAACTCGCCGACCCTCTGCTTCGAATTAATCAGCTCGTTCTGCGCGTTTATCAGCGTTTCCTGCTTCTCCTCGAACCGTTTCGCCACGTTCCCGTGCTGCAATTCCAAATTGCACGACTTTTCGTGCTCGCAGTGCAGGGCTGCGCTTAGTCGCTGGATCTCGGCGTGGTAGGCGACGCTCTCCTCGTGTTTTTGCGTCAGAGCGGCGATCATTTGGGCGCGCTCGCTCGTCAAAACGCCGATTTGGGTGCTCAGGTTGGCCCGTTCGGCGAGCAGCGATTCGAGTTGGTTGTCGTCGGTCGGCGAGTCGTGCAAGATGGCGATCAGGGTTTCGTTTTTCTGGTTTAGAGCTTCGATTTCGAGTTCCTTGTCGCGCACGGCGCGATTCAGGCTCTGCATCGCTTCCTTGCTCATGTGCGACGCTTCGGCTTGGCGGATTTCCTTCTCCCGCAGGAGCTGGCGCGTGTCTTGTTGCAGTTTCTCCAGCGCCGAGCGTTCGGCGGACACGATGCTCGTCAGGCGATGCACTTCCGCTTTGAGGGAGCTGTTCTGTCGCGATTTTTCGTCCAAAACGGAGAGGATTTGCTCCCGCTCGTGCTGCAAATTGCGATATTCGGTCTCGGACCACCAAATCTCGCCCTTCTTGTTCGACGATAATTCGTCGCGGAGCTTTTCCACTTCCGTTTCCTTTTCCTTGAGCAATTCCTTCATTTTCTCGGCCGAATCGGACATTTTATCCAAGTCGATGTTCTCCTTGTAGACTTTCAGAATGTTGTTGACGGCCTCGTTTTCGTTCGATAGTTTGTCCGCCATCGATTTCCATTTTTCCGCGTCGTTTAGCGCCGATTCGAGGTCCGATTTCAGCGTTTCGTCGTCGTTTCTCGAGCCCGGGTCGTCCGAAAGCAATTTTTTCCGTTCCTGCAACTCGCCGAGCTGCGTTTCGAGCTCCTTGATCTGGATTTCCAAATCTTCCTTGCGCTGCACGAGTTCCCCGTACTTTTCATGCCCGTCGTCGCTGCTGTCTTTGCTGTGTTTCGAACTCGTCGACTCCAATTCCATATCTTGTAGTTTAGTGGTCGACTTGATGAGGCTGTTTTCCCGCCCGTTTTTCTCCGTCGACTCGTCCACGATGTCTTCCCACGACTCCATTTCCCACTCGGAACGCGTTTTCTCCTCTTTTGCACGCGCAAATTCGGTTTGTAGAGCTTCCAGCGCCTGTTTCGCGCACTCCAGTTCGTGTTCCGTTCGATTTTTACTCGTTTCGACGTTTTCCAAGTCGATTTTCAGCCGATTTTTCTCTTCCTCGACTCGGATTCCGAATGCGCGAAGCTCCGCCGCCTTGTTCTCGATGTAGGAAACGGCGTCGGTCGGTGGAAGCTCTTCGGAATCGGAAGCCAGAAGCGATACGATTCGATTCACGACTTTCGTATTCTTTTCCTCCGATTCGGCGTTTCGAATTTTCGATTTTTCGAGCTCGGCTTCGGCCGCGAGCAGTCTGCTGCGAATTGAATCGATTTCTTGCAGTTTTTCGTTCTTTTTTTCCATTTCCGAATGCAATTCTTCGAAGCGAGTCAGGGAAAGTTGCAATTCCTCTCGATTTTGTTTGTATTTATTCTGTATTTCGCTCCTCGACTCCAAAATTTGGTCTGAAAATTGTCGAAAAACGCAAATCAAAACCGATTTCAAGCGATCAAATTCGTTTTCAAAGTACCAACAGCCGTCTGATGTTGTTTATCGAGTTCCTCCAAACTCATATTCAGATTGTCGCGTTCGGTCGTCAGCCTGGAAACACTTTCTTCTAATTCCTCGATCGTTTCTGCTTGTTTGTCCGCCCCGGCGCCTTCGTATTGCGATAATCTCTCCTTTAAACTTTCGCTCAGCGTATTCGCTTTGTGCAAATCGTCCGTCATTGCTTCCTTAAAACAAAATTTAAAAAAATAATAATTTGTTTTCAATTATTTTAAAAAATAAAAACCTTTTCCATCACAAGCTGATCGCGTTCTTTTTCAACCTGGACGCTGCTTTGACTTAATTCCTCGATCTGTTCTTGCAATTTTTCCAATTCCAATACGAAGTTCGTCTCGCCGCCACCAGGTTCCCGCGGCATTTGCTTCTTGACTTGCAATAAACCCTGAAAATCGTTAAAAATCAAGTCACAAAATCGAGCAAATCATCGAAATAAATTACTTTTTGAGCGGTTACGACCGAAAACGACGATTCTTTATCTCGGAGTTGATTTTTCATTCGCTCCAAGAGCGATCCAAACGACTCTTTCTCCATTTGCCAATCGGCTTTCACCATTTCGAAGTGCTCGATGTCCCGCTCGTGCATGTCGATCTGCGACTGCAACGCCTGCAACTGCTCGTCCAATTCTTTATTCTTTTGAGACAATTCGGAATACGATGACATCACCGACGATGTCTCAAATTCGTCAAATTCGAACATTCCCTAAAATCGAAAACTTTTTTTTAAAAAAAAATTAAAAGCAAAATAAATTAATCAAATTTACATGTTGATTTCCTTCTTCCGATCTATCCACACTTGCAGATCGCCAAGTTCGTCGCTCATTGTCAACCGATCCTTATAAAAATTTAAAAAAAATTAAATTTACAAAAACTTGGTTTTCCCCCGCATTAAACTAATAATTCACGCGTGATAAACTGTCATTAGCATTTTTATTAGCATTTTTTTACCTTTATTCGGCCGTTCCGTGTCGTGATGAATTAATTGTTTCTGCAAAACCGTATTTTGTTCCTTCAGAACATTATTTTCCAGCTCCAATGCATGAATTATTCCTAAAAGAACAATTGATAAGACGATTTCTATAATTAAATTTAAAAAGGCAAAAAAACAAACCTGCAATCAGTTGCTGGTGTTCTGCGTCGCCCAATTTGTCGAGTAAATGCTTCACTTGTACGGAATAACAATTATTTTCTTCTTCCGCCATTCGGACGCTTCCTTGCGCGTCCTCGCTCTGCGAAAAGGGAAAAAAAAAAAAATTTGATTTCTCGGTTCTGGGGACAAAAAAATACGGTACTCCCAAAAAATCGGTACCAAAAATTGACGCTTTAGATTTAAAAAATCGACATTTTAGACCAATTTAATGTTGCATTGACGATTATTGGCGTATAAAAAGTCGATTTTGAGCTAAAAGCGGTTTTTTTTGCGCTAAAAACTTCAAAAATCTTCATTTTCGGGTCAAAAATCGACATTTTCGCGTCAAAAATCGACATTTTCGGGTCAAAAATCGAAATTGTCAGATCAAAAATAGACATTTTAGACCAATGTAATGTCGCATTGACGATTACTGGCCTATAAAAAGTAATTTTTGGGCTAAAAACGTCTTTTTGTGCGCAAAAAACATCGGCTTTTGGTCTTAAACGTCTCGGGACCACCAATATTTCCCGAAACAAAACTCTATTAGTGTCTTTTTTAGTTTAAAATACAAAAAAACTCACCTCTGCACTAATTTCTGCCATTTTATTCGCTAAATCTTGTTTTTCCTTTAGCAATTGCATCTGTTTCGAGTCGCATTTATTCGCAAATTTATGCCGTGCAAGTTGGACCTCCAATAACATTTCGCTGTTATTTGCCTGCAAAACGATTTCGATAAATGTAAACACATTTTTAAAGATTTCTATATTTTTTAAATTTAATTTTTTAAATTTTTTTTTTTTTTAAATTTAAATTTTGGAGTTAAAAGCAAAACAAAACATTAAACTACATGACTTAAATCCAATTGGGCCATGAGTCTGTGTTTAGTTGCAAACAAATCACAGCACACCTGGTCTCGTTCATGAAGCAGCTCTGAGATCTTCAATTCGGCCGCTAAAAATTAAAAAATTCATTTAATTACTGGGGTATTCTAAGTATTTTTTCAGAGCCTAGCAAATTGTTTCTAAAAAAAAATACTTTAAGAAAAATTTTTTTTTGAAAAATATGCATTTCTATGCATAGATATTCTAAATACTAGGCATAAAAATGCTTTTTTAAACTTAAGAAAGAACTTTTAGATAAAAGAATGATCTTTTATCGCCAAGAATGCAAATTTTAGTCACATAATTAATGCAATATGCTCAAAAATGCAATTTTTAGACCCAAATTTAATGCAACATGCTCAAAAATGCCAATTTTAAACAAAAAATTAACTTAATATGCACGTAAAAGCAAATTTTAGACCCAGATTTAACCAATATAGTCAAAAATGCAAATTCTAGACCAAAAATTAATGCAACATGCTCAAAAATGCAAATTCTAGACACAAAAATTAATGCAACCTGCTCAAAAATGCAGATTTCAGGCACAAAATTAACTTAATATGCACGTAAATGCAAATTTTAGACCCAGATTTAACCAATATGGTCAAAAATGCAAATTATAGACCCAAAATTAACTCATTACACCCAAAAGTGCAAATCCCAAACACAAAAAAATGCATTTCTATGCTTTACGGAACCAAATATCCCCTTTTAGACGAAACCAATAATCACCTTCTAACTTGTGCTTCAATTTATCTCCATTTTGTAACTGATTAATCAATGACTCATGCGATTGTATTGTCTTTTGAGCCAAGTTTAACTGCTCATTTAAGTCTGCCTCACATTTCTGCAGCTTATTAACCGTCTCCCGCAGAACTCCAACTTCAACCTCATTTTTCTCCAACTAAGAAATAAAAAAAAACAAATAAATAAACCAAAAAAAAAAATTTTAAAAAATAATAATATTCAAAAAGAAATATATTATTTTTTTAAAAATTTCTAACTAATATATCCAACAATAAATAATAATAATAATAATAAAACAAAAATTAAACACACACACACACTCGTTATCAAACGTTATCAAAAAGGCAGCTGTGCAAATTTCACAGGGAATAAAAATGGTTAATGCTTCTGATACACAGGTGACAAAAACAAATCACACAAAAGACCAACTGCTGCACACCCAAACGAGGCTGCACACAACTCCCGTTGCCTAGCAACCCGCAAATGTTAACCTAAACCGCATTCTTTTTTTTATTATTTAAGTACCGGTAACCACCATTTCAAAAGAAACACACAAAAAAAAAAAAACCGTTATTTTCTTATCTCCAAACAAGTGTGGGTTTAATTTAATAAAATATTGACGCAAGCTGATAAAAAAACTCAAAAGTGCTCGCTTTTTTCCAATATGTTAAAGTTGAAAAACTGTGCGATAACGAGGCAACTTCGTCGAGTGCAGATTAAACAAAAAGGCGATTCGAAAACGGAAATTTGTCGCGCAAAACGGAAATTTAAAAAAAAAAATTTAAAAATTTAAAAATCTAATGATTATACCTCATGTTTTTCAGCCTGGATTTGCTCGAGTTGACGTGCCAATAGCTGCAATGTCCTCTCCTTCTCCCGTAAGGCTCCGTTAACATCTTGCTCGACGCTCGGTTGGCGCGCGACTACAAAACCAGATGCGAATTTACGACATTTATATAGAAATATGGTTGCGCTTATTATTTTTCTTATTATTGGCTACTACTCGCTTCGATTTCTAAAATTACAACTTTTATGTGCGCGAGTATTGTTTTCGGTACTGATATTACGGGCAATTAAATTCGGTGAGAACAATGGTAAGAAAACACCGTGAAATTTACATCCAATTGTACGAGAGGAGAAAAAAAGGCAAAAATATAAAATGAAAAAGAAAAAAACAACTTTACTATCAATCCGTTAATGTGAAAATTGATCGTTTTATTCCTGTTACACGCTGCGAGGAATAAAATAAACAATTTTTATTGCGCCGACTAACCAGCATCGAATCGCGATTGCAAATGGCCGATCTCGTCTTGGTAATTTCTCCGAATTTGTTGCATTTTTTCCTCGTATGCATCTTGTAAGGCTGTTAATTCCCTCTGGTGCTCGTCTACGGTTTCATTTAATCTCTTGTCTAATTCCTGCAAACAATAAAATATAAAAATAAATTAATTTTTTGGAATTTTTTTGAAAATTTTTTTGAAAATTTTTTTGGAAAAATTTTTTTTTTTTTAAATACAAATTTCAAAGATGGACAAATTGTGTATCAATGGGACGGTAAATTTCCTGCGATTAACTCACACATTTCCTAGTTGAGTCGCAAATACGGGTTCGATTTCCTGGAACTTTGGTCGAGCGAACAGTTAAAATATTATATTTTTTTTTTGTTTTTTCGAATTAAGGACGAAAGAGGGAGACAAACAAGTAACAACACCGTCCTGCGCTTAGCGGCGAATGAGGATTGTCTAAAGCCAATACAACCTTTGCACCATCCACCTACTTTACGCTACTTAGAATACGGGTGAGTGGGTGGGTGTACACCTGCCGACTAATGTGACACCTGCCAAATCTGTAAAGCCCCAATCAAATCGAGCCTTTCACCATATGCTCATTAGATAAAAATACAATTTCACAAAATACTAAATAAATATAATTTCGCCATTTTGCGAAGAACAAACACCAAAAAATAATAAAAATCGACACGAAATTTACTGTTTTCAACGTCTTTTTTAACGTTTTACCTTATTTTTAACATTTTTTAGAACTATTTTACCTCATTTTAGACGTATTTTTTTAAAGGTTTTACTTAATTTTTAGCATATTTTTAAAAATTTTACCGAATTTTGACGGATTTTTTAACGTTTTACCTTCTTTTTGACATTTTAGCTTACTTTAATGTATTTTTTAGCGTTTTACTTTATTTTTTAACGTTTTATTTTATTTTTGGACATTTTATGTTAATTTAACGTGTTTTGTAACGCTTTACCTTATTTTTAGCATTTTTTTTAACATTTTACCGAATTTTGGACGTATTTTTAACATTTTACCGAATTTTGGACGTATTTTTAACATTTTACCGAATTTTGGACGTATTTTTAACGTTTTACTCTATTTTTGACAGTTTACCGTATTTTTAAACGTTCTACCGTATTTCTAAATGTTTTACCGTATTTTTAAACGTTCTACCGTATTTCTAAATGTTTTACCGTATTTTTAAACGTTCTACCGTATTTCTAAA
>JAQIXU010002189.1:0-13120 GCA_034701245.1 Strigamia transsilvanica
GTTGTTGTAAAATACCAAGTGCAGACTCCACCCTTGATGATGAAGGAAGAGGGACTGTCAGCAAAAGCAGCAAGAAAAAGCAAACAAGACCTTGCTTTTCAGTGTTGTTGGGTGAAGCTAATTATAAACTCCCTTCCTTTGTGTGTGGGTAGAGAGTGTAAACATTTTTCTCATTCATGACATGTTGTCTATGGCATCACATTTCCAACAAATTCGCTTGTTTTCCAAAGAGGGCGAGGGGGACATAACTACATAAGGAATCATCACCTGTAAAGGCCCACAAACACCTTGTGAAATAGTGGGGTTCGAGTTTCTTGTACACGAGGTGTTTGCTGTGTGGGTGTTGCTGGCTTAGGGTCTAAGAAATGGGTGGAATGTCAAGTAGAAAAGGGGTTATGTGTAATGGGGATGGGTTTAAGGTTTAACACATTTGTGTGGTTACTAGATGAGGAATAATGAAAAAAGTTGAAGGCTGTACGTGAGTAAAAAGCCTGATTTACACACCATTAAGCAGACTGGATCAAGAATTTATTTCAATTTTTTTTCTTCATGTTTTACTTGTAATTAAGGGTTTTTTTTGTATATAATAATAATGGAAAAGTGTTTTTAGGGAAGTACAAGGACAAGAATAATTTGGAAAACATATTTATTTAAAATTATTATTTTTATGTTTTACGTTTTTGGCTTATTAAATACTTTTTTTGTATTTTTTACGTTTTTGATTCGAAGTTTCAACAAACAAATGAAATGACATTTAATATTTCTGCTCATTTCTATTTGTGGAAACTAAGTCGAATTGAACAACCTGTGAGATTTTGTGACGTCGGCATTAGTTCAGTCTCTTGACTGGATAAATTTCGTCAAGGCAAAGGGTTGACCACATATAGTCAAGGGACTGGGGTAGTTGTGGTGCCTAGATAGTTTTTCATGCTCCTGGTGAGCAAAGTTAAAAGCACTGAAGAGAAGGGAAGTTTTTCCTCATGGCTGCTTTACTGTATATACCTCTAAAGATGTAAATTTAAAGTGAGGATTTGTGATGCAATGACGTCAATAAAGTTTAATTACACATTTTACTGAGTTCCAGTTTTGTTAGACATATTTCTAAGTTATTGACTGTTCAAAATGTTGTTTAGTTCAAATTGCATTATGAATGCACCTACTGCTTCAGGTTACTTGTAATAGGTTGATGACCAGCTTTACTCGGACAATTAAAAACCTTGGAATCCGGTCAAACAATGACAGATATCATTTGATTTTTAATGAGTGACATAAACTTCGTTTTTAGCTATATTCCCCTTTAGGCATCGAATACTTCGATCGGCTCCATGACCCATTTCTATACTCACAATACTTTTCCTGCTCTTGTGACATTGATATTTTCATTTGGTTTTATCTGGTCAAATTGGAACCCAAAGGATTAAAGACACCTCAAACTACTTATGCCATAAACTAACAACAAGAAAAAAACTTTCAACATTTTCTTTGTGTTCAACAAGATTTTTATAATAAACCTAATTAAAAGCCCATGTATGTAATCTCAGGTGCAAATACACCTTGATGACCCTAAGTCCATGCATGGGATGAAAATGTATTAAGCCTAAGTGCATTTTCAAATATCCCCCACTCTCTTTTTATTACCAAATTTAATAACCCTTTGAAAAGCAGCAAAAAAAAATTTAAATCCCCTTTTTGTAGGGAAAAAAAGTTGGTCTTTTAACATTTTTTTACTTATTTATTTTATACTTGAACATACTACATCAAGGACAGCCATGA
This sequence comes from Strigamia transsilvanica, assembly GCA_034701245.1. Classification (NCBI taxonomy): domain Eukaryota; kingdom Metazoa; phylum Arthropoda; class Chilopoda; order Geophilomorpha; family Linotaeniidae; genus Strigamia; species Strigamia transsilvanica. The sequence continues at coordinate 1,774 of JAQIXU010002189.1, forward strand.
TTTGTTGTAATGAAGTTTGGTCACATGGCAAGAGCTAGATAAGATCTACCACACTCAAGTCCATAAGGTTCGTCTTATTTATGCCCATGGACTTCCTGGATAGACAAGATATATCAACCACGCGCCATCACATGTAGAGATAATTCGGGCACGAAAGGGTTCGGTTACTTATCCCACCCACGTGTGGAAGAAAGTACAGAAGTGATATTGTTTATTTATTATTCGAGATGGGAATATGTTGATAAAGAGTTTGAATTAATTGAATGTTGGTTGGTAGGACTGGGTTAAGGTCAGGTGGAAAAGGAGTTAATTGTGATGCAATTAAGAGTCTGTGCATTTATGAATTTATAATTATGATGGCTGTATAATTGGTCGTTTGAGGTAGATATTTTTTTTTTTAAATTTGGTTTTGTGTGTTGTGTGTAGTGTGGAAGAGGAAAGATTGGCAGGAGTTTGTGAATTAGTCCCATTGATGGTGTTAAATTGAAGGGTGTGCACTGTAGAGGAAGTAGGCTAGGTGCATTAACACGTCTTGGTCTATTATTATTCTTAACTCAGCCATATTTGTTTTGTTGCATCGGTTTAATCTGTGGTTAGAATCAGTTAAAAGTGGAATTTTCAGTGTGTAAAAAGTAGGCCACGTTTACAGGTGATGACATGTTTGTGGCACTTTTGCTTTTTCTTTTTCCGTTTTAAATCACCTGCTATACATGTCAACAAGGAGGTTTACAGCTGAGTGAGAAAAGATACCAAAAACAGATGGCTTTAGCCAAACACAATTTAAGATTATAAATATTAGAAGTGTGACATTTTGTATTGATTCATCTTGGTAGTTTTCTATTACTTTGTTTTGGTCGTTTTCTATTGTTTTATCTTGGTAGTTTTCTATTGTTTTATCTTGGTAGTTTTCTGTTGTTTTATCTTGGTAGTTTTCTGTTGTTTTATCTTGGTAGTACTTTATTGTTTTATCTTGGTAGTTTTGTGTTCCTTTATCTTGGTAGTTTTGTATTCTTTTTTCTTGGTAGTTTTGTATTGTTTTGTTTTGGTAGTTTTGTATATTGTTTTATCTTGGTAGTTTTGTATATTGTTTTATTTTGGTAGTTTTGTTTATTGTTTTATTTTGGTAGTTTTCTATTGTTTTATTTTGGTAGTTTTCTATTGTTTTATTTTGGTAGTTTTCTATTGTTTTATTTTGGTAGTTTTGTATTGTTTTATCTTGGTAGTTTTGTATTGTTTTATTTTGGTAGTTTTGTATATTGTTTTATTTTGGTAGTTTTCAATTGTTTTATTTTGATAGTTTTGTATATTGTTTTATTTTGATAGTTTTGTATATTGTTTTATTTTCTTAGTTTTGTATTCTTTTATTGTGCTAGTTTTTGTATTTATTATTTTTATTTTCTTGATTGGCCTCCAGGATCGTGGTGTACCTGTCAGTTAGCTAACTATCAGTGCATGGAGTTATGTGGAATAGTTCCGGTTTATTTAGGGATGGTCAGCTTTTTTTCTCTCTCTTTTTCTCCCCCAATTCCATTCATGCTTTCTGCTTGTGTTTAGTTGATGTTTGCACTTGAACTGAATTTTAAACAGAAATCGGTTTAAGTGAGTGTCAGCAGAGTTCAAACTTTTTAAATATACTTTAATTAACTCAAATAAAAATAAACCGTAAAGATTACATTAATTATAAACAAGCAGCTTTAATTGATTTTTTTAAAAATTCCAAAACTCCCGTGATAACCGTTTTAGTCGTTTTGTTTTACAAACTTCCACAAACCACCATCAAGTTTTGTGACAACAATCGACTAAAACGCTCAACACGGACTTTTGAAATGCATCTTAGTACACAGAACCCAATTTGATTTTCCGTTTTCAATACCTTAATATAAATTTACTTCCATGTCGTGCGTGCATCAGCCAAATTTGCAGCCACCAGGTCTCCAAGAAAAACCTCACTCGGATGAAAACAAATCTACTTAACCGGAACATTCAATCTTCACATATAGATGTCTCCAATTTACTTTCTTTCTTTGCCAAGATAAATGGACGAACTGAGCAGCAATTTGTATCAATTTAAACCAAACTTCTTGTTAGTGCAGCGCACAACTCGCAACGTATTATGGGAAATTAGCTTTAATAAATTACGTAATCATTAGAATAGATGGCGGTCAAACTTAAAAAAACAATATATAGATATTTATCGATGCAATGAACGTTTATTTGTTCAATAATAAAGAAAATCGTTATGAATAGAAAGTTTCGGATGTGTGACAAGTGTGTGAATGATTAGTCTGGGACCGGAGAAAACATCATTCATTAATTATTCGTCAGGGGAAGGCGGAGGAGGGGTGTCCACGGAGGAAGTGGCGGAGGCCGTACTTGACCTAGATTCGGGCCAGCCGAAGAGACGGCGCCGGGGCTATCGGCCTGCATGGGGCGCCCCCTGTCGGCACGCGCACCTGGTGCAAAACCCCCTCCCCATTCGCGCTCCTTTTCCCTCTCTCTCTCTCGCACTTTAATATCCTTTATAGCCAACTGAAATCCACTTTCGTTTTTATATTTATTTATTTAAAAGATATTTATTTTTAATGTTAAAATTTATTTATTTTGGATGTTTTATTTATTTTATTTAATTGTTTAATGATTTCGAATTAAATATGAATTTTATTTTAATTTTTATTTTTTTTTTTTATTTTGTGTGAAATTATTATTTCATAAATCTTGGTTTAAAAAACTAATTGGTAGTTTGGACGTGGGTTTACGTCGGTTTAGACTGTGAAGTTAAGTGTGGAATCCTGCTGATCTTACACTTGTTATTATTTACCTTCACAGCGTGATTTTAAAATTTGTTTTTACGTTTTTTACAGATAATTCTCACGTTATTGACATGTTTTCAGTCAACTTATCTCTTTGTTTCTCCCCCTTCTCGATGATTAGAAATTCTCCAATCGGTAAGTAGTGAGGTCTAAAATAAAAACAGGTGTACCTATATAGGTAGATACACGATGCACCTGCTACTCGAAGAAAAGAAACCAAAGGGGGAATGTTTTTCTTATATGGCAGCGACTCATTTTGCATTATATAATTGGATATAATATTATGCTGTGTGCAATTTGATACTTGTGTATAAAAAAAATATAAACAGAACTATTTCGAACATTTTTCTTTTCTTTTGTGGATTTTTTTTGTCACATGTTTTGATGTCATGAATTATTTAAGTGATGTTATAGTTTGGAATGAAATTATATTCAGGTTAAGTTAGGTTGTTTCCAAGGTGATAGACGATTTTTTTTTCTTTTCTGTATTGCTTTGACTTTGGGGTGGAAAGAAGGAGGGTCCGCAAAGGCGTGTTAAGTTGATGTAATATCCTTGGTTTGAGTGAAGATTTTATTAGAATTAAAATTAGCACGGCGGTTTTTTGATTGGAGGGGAATAGTTGAATGGAGAATGAGTTAATTTCTAATTAGATTAAATTTTTAGGTGAAATTTCCTGTTTTAAGGCAATTGGAAATTTTAATTTTTTTTTTCTTTTTTAATGATGAGTAATTTTGGGATCAGTTTTTTTTTTGGGAATATTTTTTGGTATTTAGTGTTCCATCAATGGCCTACATTTTATAAAGCGGAAGAGGGAATTATAAGGTATTCTGACCACAGACACTTCAACTTTAGAAATTTATTTTTTCTTGGTGGTTTTTTTTTTTTTTGTTTTTTTTATTATTATTTTCAAGTCGTTTTGGTTGAGCGGAGAAATGTAGTCGTGTGTGAAACTCAATGCAAAACTATTAATAACATACGATTGTTGCAACGATACTTGAATTCTAAAGCGCAGAAACTTGTAATTTGATCGCCAGAATGCACTTAAATTTCCAAATCGTGATTATAATATTGAAATCGGCTGAAAAAAATTTAAATATAATAAATCTCAAAATATTGTAACATTTTAACAGAGCGAAAAACCACGACAGTCGACACGTGCCTTTTCGGAAGTGGGTAATTGGCAATCAAGGTCATCTTCATTTGCATTTTCGTTGCATTATGTAAAATAGTGGAAAACTACTGGATAACTACTGGATTGATTATTAGTGAGTTTGCGTCATATTTATGACCATTCTGTTAGATCCAAGGGCGGATGAGGGCTTTGGACAAGAGAAAAGATGCATTTTCAGGAGAAAAGAAAGCAATTTCAGAAGATTACAGAAGAAAAATGCATTTTCAGGAGAAGAAAAAGTGCATTTTATACGTGGCCTTAAATGTTGAGACAACTACAACACATTCAATCAGTAGGTCACTGGGGTTCCACATGAAATCTTTCTGCAAGCAAAGGGCTCCGCAGCCAAAAAAAGCCTGAGAATCACTGAGCTACCGTATTGTAATAGGCCTGATTGCCTTTTTTCACCTTTCAAAATTAGTTGTATTTACTTTTTGAATGGCCGAAGAAGCTGCCCTCTGTTTGGAAAAACCCCATCATTTAGTCTGCCCTAAACTAAATTGAATTTCCACTTTACAAGTGACTGAATTATATGACATGAGGGATTTCACTCGTTTCTAAATGGCAAAGAGGTTATCAGCAAAGGTGAACACAGGTTAACTGATCAACCTTGCGATAGGAAGCGAATTTTTTTTTTCTTCTTCTGCATTTTGACTTGAGCCGCTCACACATACTTCAAGCGGGTAGTTGAAGGTAGAAAGAAATCAAACAATTTTTTTTTATTGTTCAATGGTTTTTTTTTTTGTCTTGTACCTCCTGTTGATCTTACCTGGAGGGGCGGCCAAGTTTATGTTATACCATCATCATCAAATACTTGACAATTTAAGGACACTTTGATTTGTTGAGAGTGAAGCTGAATCTTATTTTTATGAGCGGAAAATTTGTGTTAAATCATGACATGTTTTTGGTAGCTGGGTATGAGATGATGATTAATGTGATTTGGAATTTTTTTATTTTTTTATTTTTTTTTTAGAAATCAAAATTTAATTGTTTTGACCAAGTAAGCGGATGATTAATGGTGGAAATTAAATGACCACTTCTGATTTTTATGTATTTTTTTGTATTTTTTTTGTGCTCAATAAACATTTTGTGCTGATTAGAGTAAAGGGATTATAGTAAGATGTCTGTAAATGAAATTCAAATTTATTTGGTCAAATATATTTGTAGACAGGTGAACAACACCCACCTGTAATCACTTAGTTGCAGGTGTATAAATAATTAACATTTTTTGGACAGGGGGAGGGAAATAGTGTGGGGTGATTATTTTTGGGCTATTTTTTAGGGGGTCAGTCAGTTGTTTTTAAATTGGGTTGAATTTCATAAAACGTAATTCAAGTGGCCTCCACCGGAGAAATGTTTAAGTGATGACAGGAGTCTCCAAGATAAGAGGATAAAGAATAGAATAAAATAAAAAAATCATACAATAAGTGTCTCTTTAAAAGTGTCATTGAAAGGTAGGAAACAATACATCACACCAACAGGTAGTGACAAAAGACCTTAGAAATGGGGGGCATGTGTCCAAAGAAGAGAAATAAGTGAACAGTTGGGGACCTTGAATTAGTAGAGCCAAGTGAGGAAAATAAATTTGTTGCTGACAAAAAAGGTAGCTACAAGTTACCACAAATACTCAGGTGAGACAAGTGGAATTTGGTGCTGGGCGTAAATTTTGTAGGGGGAGGGATGGTTGAGGTGAATTTAAAGGGAAAAGGTAGGGTGTGATGGACTCTAGAGTGTGTGATTAAGACAGTTGACGACAGGTGAGTAAATTAACGTAAGAAGTGTGAAGTAAGTTATTAGAGGTTGACATAGTTTTAGTTTTAGCTGTGATTTCACCGGGTTGTTTGAGATTGGAATAATAGGTCTGCATTCTTTCAAAAGGACATTTTGAATTGTCAAAATGGCATTGTAAAGTTTGGTATTTACGATATGTGTAGGTTAAGTCAGCAAGGTTAGTTGGTTTATGATTACTTTAATGTCAGCTAAATTGCTGTTAAATTGGACGGCCATACCAAAAGCTGCCATCAAAACCTTAACCTCAAAAACTGAGTTATACTTTAGTCTAGTGCTGAGATACAACTGATTTTGATCTGTATGACTAAAATATGGTTTACAACTAACACAATCATAATTTTGTTGTTTAAGGTTGTGATTGGTCAATGCGCAAAGTACTGTATTGACTGATGATGGGCAGTAAGATGGATTATCATACTTGTTGTGCAAGTTGTTCAATAATCATGCACTTCTCAAAGTTGATATGCAAATATTATATGTAGGCTTAGTAGAGCAATGTTAAAATAAATTTGATACTTTGGCATCAGACCATGAACATCAGATGAATTAAATTTTGCATGATTTCAAAAATTCAATTAAAATTCCATGATATCAGTCCATAACACATTGGGACAAAACTTACCGGTCCGCTACATTGCAGTAGTTTGAGAAGTACTGACGTATAATATATCTTCAGGCAGTTTCACAGTAATGAACACTATCTTCAGGCTGTTTCAGATTTCAACAATAATGCAGAACGTATTTTCAGGCCGTTTCAAAGTTCAGCAATAATGCAGAACATATCTTCAGGCAGTTTCAATTTCGAGCCTGCTTCATGAACCGAAACACTACAACATAGCTTCAGGCAATATCTGAAAGCACAACATGTTTTCAAACAATCTTAACTAGATAAAACAATGTAGAAACAGCAAACGACATTCTCTATCTAGCGTGAGATCACGAACTGGTTTACGCTTTTTTTTTAAAACATCAATTTCAAAACCCATTACAACATATCTGACCTTACACCAACTTTGACAATATAAAGTGGGTTACAAATTGGACTTTGAAGCATATTAGCATAATATCTCATCAATCAAATAAGAGATCTAAAGTATTCAGGCTATCCTGCCAACAAAACGAGCATATAGACACTTCTGTTGAGGGCATTTCTACAATGATTGGGTTGCATAATTCCAAATGAAAGTTTGACAGGTGTAGGCATATAAAATATTTTCTCCAACTTTATTGCCTTTCTTCCTGCTTTATTGCTGCGCTTTTACGATATCAAAGCAAGTGCACAACCGGTGCCTTTCGTGTTTGAAGTATGATTTTTTCGATAAATGAAATTTTTATGTGTATTTTATTCGTCCCACCTATATTAAAAGCACGGAGCAGTGAAAGGGTGTATACTTATCTATGGCCTTCATCACTTCCACGAGGGATTTTATTTCTTCTAATCTCTCGTCCTGATTTTCTCACCTGATGAGCTTCTTTTGAGAAACCTCACTCATCTTTTTATTGTTCGTACTTGACAGTTTGAAATGCATCGAAATGCAACTCGCTGACTCGTATACTTAAAGGTTATCTCAGCATCTTCTCTTTCTAAGTCTTTAAGACCCTGATCAGATTGAATTGATTTGCCAAACTTGAAGGTCAGTGAATTTCCAATTTGAATTCTCAATTGGCAATTAGAATTTTATATACTTCTCTACTTGTTGATCTCGTTGAATAAATTACAAACACCTGAAATTCAAGTTGTGATACATAATTCAATCGCAATTCGAGATTGCAGTAATGAAATCTGCTTTTTGGTCCAGTTAAAAGACATCTTATTTGCATAATCCCTTCTGGCCATGATATGACCGGTCACAGACATGAAAATTGAGTGTTTCTTCTATTTTTTTTATTTCTTTTTAGTAGTTTTTTTTTTATTTTTAAATCGCTTGAACCTTTGCTATATACAAGTATTAGATTTGTACACTGCATTTGCAAGTTAGTGCACGCTCAAAGTGTAACAGGTTAATCTAAGCCGAATATTTGGCTGCAAGACACGATTTGCTTGCGAATTAACTTGTGTTCATGATTTTTCACCGATAATTAACTTGGTGTTTTCACCCAACATTTTCAGCAAGTTTATTGCATTTCCACGGGGTATGTCTGGCTGAAAAATGGCGTGACCTTGAAAATTTGGACAAACTGACGAAACCATTCACAAATCAACCGCAAAGCCAACCGAGTACTGTGTGAAAAATCGTCCCAAAAACCGCCCAAACTGTCTAGGAAAAGAAAAAACCAAGTAATATTGCTGCTAATACTAATTACATAAAGAAAATCGTCAAATTTTTCGCATTGTCTGTGTTGTTGCGCCCAAGTTTGTGGCCATGTTTTTCAAATACTTGCTTTGCGTTTCAAGTGTTTGGAGGTGGATTTTGTAAAATTTACTAGTGAAATGATTGGATCCCGTTCCTCATCCACCTGCTGCATGCAGCGTATGAGGAAACAGTCATTAGTTGAATGGCGGCAGGTGCACAACCTTATTACAACAACATCCAGCCCCCAATTAGTAAGTGTAAAGTAATTTTTATATCTTTTTTCCTTATTTTTTAAGACTTATCAGCTGTTTGGATAAAAAAAAAATTAAAAAAAAAAAAAGGTGCTTCTTACAGGCGGATATAATGACAAAAACGAGTTGGCTGACATTACAATTATTGTTGCATAAAGGAGGCTGCACCATTGCATGGACATCCAGACAGGTGGATTTGTAATTTCAAGGTCAACTTGTTAAGGGGATAAGGAAAGGGTTTTACCTGTAAACAAGGAAAGGGTAGTATAGTTTCTGGAAGGAGGTTAAGGTCGTTTTTAATGTGGGATGGGGGTCTGATTTGCCTTTTTATACAAAATAAAATAAAATAAAATAAAATAAATTTTTTTTAAATAAAAAATTCGAAATAATTGAATTATCCAAAAAGAAAATGGAACTAACGGTTGTTAGATATGAGAAATTAATGTTTCGTTTCTACGATTCTTCCGACTAATTAAAATAATAACAAAAAGAGAATATACACCTGCTAAAAAAGCACCTGCAAACGCGGGGAATCGCTCCGTTAACTTGTTTCTTCAAGTTGTTTATTGTTATTCAAAGTAACGGTTGATCGTTGAGTGCCCCTCTTTTTTTTATTGCGTTTTTAAGAATAGGTCAAGAAATGCAATTCAATTTGCACACACACACGCACTTTAATGACGTTACTAAATTTCTTTTTCCTTTTTACACATTTTTATTTTTATGATGCGTACGTATTATGTTGCCGGTTGTATGAATACTGCATTTTGAGTAACAGTTGGGTTAAAAGGGTGCGTGTTTTGGACAGAGCTCTTTGACTTCTGAGGTCGACTAAGGGGCACGTGCTCAAAGCAGCCGACACGTGCCCAAGCCTCGAGCTATAAGACGACGTCCTTGCAACACCTGAGTTGCACACCTGATTCCGTTTCAAGTCGATTGCGACGAAAAAACGCCAAAGTTGACACCAAATCGCACAACAATTTGCATTTTTGCGTCAAACAAAATCAGATTTTTGCTTGTCGTTCAAGAAAAACATTAAATTTATTACTTAATTCACACAAATCGAAGGTGTGACTTAATTACCTTAAATTATTTTTATTACCAAAAATTGGGTCGTAAACACCAGAGCTGTAGATTTTTTTTGCATTTTCTGATGACCAATTGGTTGAATTTTTAAAAATAATGATTTTTTTTTCTTTTATTATTTGCCCGTAAATTATATTTCCGTGTTTTGGTGGACAGTTGGTCCGGTGGAATGTGGGTCAGTGCGGTCGTGTAGTGCTCTTTGTCTTTGACGTCGCGTGCTGCACGAGCTGTTGGAATACGTGATTCAAGGTGGAGTAGATTCTTTTTAATCTCAGCTGTCCAATGTCAACTCGAATGTATTGATGAAGCGTGCTGAATTGTAATGAGCTCATTTTAATAGGCCTTCATATGCCACTTGAAAAACCTCCGGTTTCTTAAAGTAATTGATCTCAATACTTGTTTTATTGTACTTGGAAATGAAATGCAAAATGGAATATGAAAGGAAATGAAATATTTTTACTTCGTGCGTGGTTGCAAATGCAATTAAACGTCGTGTCTATATAGTGATTCATGGTTATCGAGACGTTTTACTATTGATCTATTCAAATCGAATAACTTTCTCGTTGTGGAAAGGTTGTTTGCGTAATTAGTTCCCACAAACTTCGTGACTGCAACGAGAATGAGGCCGTGTGAGGCGGCGAGCTTTGAGGGAACAAGTTTGCTGTGAAATGGATCTTGCAAGTTGAAACACAGAGAAGTGGTGAAACGTGAACTTGAGAACTTAATTTATTTATTTATTTTGAATGAAATGTAGTGATTTTATTTTTATTTTGGGTTTGTTTGGTGTTTTTTTGTGTTTTGTTTCATTTAATTGTGATGTTAGATGTTGATGGAGTGCATTGACGTGGCTGGCACATGATGTTATGAATGAAGCTAATATTTTACTGTGGAAGAATTACGTCTCGTAACTTTTGTTTTTCGCCTCTAGGGGAAAGATGTTTTCCAATGTTTGGCATGTTGCGGAATCAGGTTTTTACATTTTTAATTATAATTATGGGTGCGTTTGATTCCGGCAGGAAAAGTGACTTATTCGCCTTAAATGCGTTGTGGAGATCGTAAAAGTCATCGTGTTTCAGAAAGTCGTCCAATTAGGTCTGCAAATTTTCATTATAGAAGTGTGGCTTATGCATTGCGCACGTGCAGGCCTCGAAATATACCGGAAAAATCCGGTGTTCCGGTTCGTGAAATCATCGAAAATATCGTTCCGGTTGAAAATCCGGTGTTCCGGTTCGTGAAATCATTGAAAATATCGTTCCGGTTGATGATAATTTTTTTCTTGCGATTGTCACGTCGTAAGCGCATAAATAAATTGAAATGTCTCAAAAGTCTTCATAGTAGATCGAATCATTGCAATTTTCACATTTTCTTTTCGACTATTTTGAATATTCTGATCAATATCTATTATAATATTCTTATGCAATGCTCTACCTACTTCCGGTATGTGACAGATTGCATAGATTTCGATCTATGCAGATCCCATTAATGACTAAAACGAGGCATTGAATCTCCCTCCCTAGAAATTCGATTCTCAAACCTCCTAAAGTGAAATAAAACAAGAAATTCGATGCAGCCAGTATGAGTCGCTTTAATGAGTCACATTTCCAAACTGTTTGGTGACATTTTCTCTTTTTATTTCTTCGCAACTTGCCAGAAACAAAGGACATGCAGATGAGGTGTTAAGTTTGATTATTCTATAGGTCAATGTATGCTTTTCATGGCGCCAACTTTGGCCGTGGTTAGCATTCCTGATGCTCATAGCACGCGTGGGTGTGGAGCTGGTGGCAAGGGTTAAGGTGATGCCTGTCGGCTGTCGTTGGCGTCCTGCTTTCCTTGGCCCTCTGCAAGAATTGCTCCTGTAGAAATGCCAATAAATCTTTTTTGGCTATGGAAATGCTGTAGGTGGTCGTAAAATATGAAACGAACTTGTTAGATGTATGTTGTGTACA
>JAQIXU010002190.1:0-13108 GCA_034701245.1 Strigamia transsilvanica
TAAGTGTATAAACCACGGAGTTGCATATGGACTCCTTTATTCGGCTGTATTAATTTATACCGAGTAGGGACGCGACATATGTTATACTTGGGATGGCACATGTGTTCATGTGGGTAAACAAGTCCATTGTGAGAGGCAATGGCGATTTGGGAAAAGCCTGTCGCGCCCGTTCACCGGTACCATGCGGAAGATTGACGAACTCGCACGTGGTGGAATAAATCGTCTCTAATTCACGTGGAACTTCAACTTGTATCGACCCGTGTGAGCATGATGTGAAAGGTCCCTGTTCTTTTCCTGAGTTCAGATTCCCTGTCTGGTCACCCAAATTCCGAGTTTAAGGCCAAACTCGGATCTTAAGGACCATCTTCGATTTCAGGGCAAGTAAAACTTAGTATCCAACCTTTAGCAAAGTTGGATTGCTAGGCCTTAAGTTTGGTGAGAACATTTAAATCTAAATGCAATCCCAAACTGGAAATAAGTACAGTTCAATGGAATCTCACTTATTTCCCTCTGGCTTGTTGTGACGGTACAATGGCCGCCAACCTAATACGAGGATCGGACGCCCATTCGACATAGGACCAATTATGCTGTATACCGTAATTATCACCGAAGATTAATTCCTCAATTAAATGTTAGTCAAAAATTAAAGAAGTCCCTGTAAGATTAAGGCCATAAAAGGCCAACTTTCCGTTAGCTTCTTTATTATTCATTATTCGCCATATGTCGGCCTAGTAAATGTTTAACTTGTAATATCAGTATTGCTTCTCGTAACAATGGTTATGGGAACACAATAAATGATATATGTTTTGAGAAACTCCCGTGTCTGACTATTCATTTCATTGTAAGTGTTTACCTAAACCATATCTCATGTAGGGGAAAATGTGACCCCTTTGGGCAATATATTATGCTAATATCAAACCCCAATTCGCTACCGTCACAACTCCTATATTCTATTCCTGTAGGATTATATAGTCCATAAAATACCATCAATTTCTATGTACCATAAGCTGCATGGGTCTATAGGATTCTACAGGGTCGATAGCTTATAGTAAATAGGTTTAAATAGAATCCTATAGAAACCTATTCATTTCTATACCCTATAGGATTCCACAGACTTATCAGCGACAGCGGACACGGCAATTTTTCGGCCAACCACTTTACATAAACATTCACGTGTTGGGGTTCATACGAATTTTAGAATAGCACCCTTCCCACAGGATAGGTCTATCTGCCCGTTTACGACATTACTGGCCTTTCTTCAGAAAACCAAAGAAATTCGAAAAGGGACGCATTTGTTTCTGATTCAGACGCCACCTCACTCTATGCCATCAATGGACACCATCCGGAGGTAGATAAAAGGTTTTTTGAAAAAGATTGGTGTGGATGAGTCTATTTTTGGGGATCACTCGATTCGTGCAGCTGCAACCAGCGCACGAAAAATATTCCAGTGCAACAAATTTTATATGTAGCAGGTTGGACATTTGAGACAACCTTTGCAAAATTTTATAATAAACCCCTACGTAGTGGATCCAAACGCCTTTCAAACGGCGGTTCTTTGCCCTCATGTAACACCTTACGGTTTAGAATAAAAAATAATAATAAATAAAATAATGAAAATGAATAAAATAAAGTCGGATTAAATTAAATGATCAAAATAACTACGTTATTGTGTTGTCATTAATCAAGCCTAAAAAGGGGGCTCTAAAGTCTCCTGGGATTCCGGAGATTACTGAGTATGAATGTAATCTCGGCAGAATGAAGTGAGCGGAGCGAACGAATGAACGCCAAATTTTAGTACATCGAATGCCTTTACATCTGTAAGGGTTCGGCACCCTCTAGCGCCCGTCCAGTCCTACCGGACCTTGGACCTGGCCGGGATTGGCCCAAATCTGTAATCTGGCTGCCATATTGAATAAAGAATCATTCTAGTCGCTGACTTAGCTTTAAACAGGCGTCTTCTTACTAGTCTCACATGGCGCAGTCGATATTCAAATGAACCTGATAGCAGCAGTTTGGCGAAATTGAGACTGGACATTCTGGTGACTTTGGTGAACATTTTGGTGACTTTGGGGACAATCTTTCCTTTTTCCGAAACGCGCGACACGTGGTTTTCGGATTACACGGAGATTTTTGAGAACGAGGACGACGCAGACTGACGAAAACGCACAAATTTTCGGCAGGTACGACTACAAAGGGGAAGCAGAAATGGAAGACGACGCATCCAGCACTATGCGCTTGGTGTTTTTCGCGACGGACGCGGCAGTAGTGGGGCTGCTGACCGTCGCTCAGCTGAAAGCGGAAGCGGACCAAGGGGGTGGGTGGTCAAGCAAGAGCTGGTGGAATTGGTCACATCGGACAAACAGGCCCGCGCGGACGAGACAGCGTGCGCCGAGGCGGAAAACGAGCGGCGCAAAGCAGAGAACGAACGTCGCAAAGGTACGTCGGCCGCTCGTACTGAGTCGGCGGTACTTGTCCAGCAGATGGCGGCACAAAACATGCTCCTGCTAAACAAACTAACGGTACAGGCCCCGGCAGCAACAACAGTCGTACAAATGCACTCGACGATGGACACGGCCAAGGCGATCTCGTCCTTCACGTTGTTAACGCCGAGACCAAATTCACGGTGGAAACGAGTGTAGGAGGAGGATAGAATGACCGCTATGTATTTAACAAATATTATGGGCATTTATTGCCAGAAAAATAAAGATTTAAACATATTACAAAAGAGAGGAGATACTGTACTCGACAATACTGATGTCTCAGTACTACACGAATCACTCCGAAAGTCATGTTAGATTGCTATAACAAATCCTTCAATATACCCGTAATACGACTGTGATCCCGTGGTCTGCATTGACCACGCCTTCCATCCTGCCGTGGATGTGACTCACTCACACGAAAAAGACCTCGCAATGCTATGAAAAAACTGAAAGAGAATGAGATGACTCGTCTGCAAAGTAAGAAGTGCAAACAGACTACAATTTCCACAGAATCTTTGGATGACATCTCTTGTTCGTCGTCAACTGATTTCTTGCTAGATGCTATACCATTGAATGAAGACGCAACTGCTAACATGTTGCCATATGAAAATGAGGAGATCATTTGGTATAAAAGCAAAAGCTTTTTAGTTGACCTTAACAAGTTTTGTGCTGAGAAAGACACAATGCTACAAATTTCTGAATCCCAAGTCATCTTTATGATTATTAGAAGCTACAGTGTTATTACGAAATGTGTGCTACATTTATCTCCAGGAGAGTATCAAATTGATGTGTTGTAACATTCATTACCCAGCGAATACAGAAGTAATCTTCCTAATTTCATCCTGACCATGGCAGACTGTCAAAAAGTGGTGATAGGAATTGTGCATCTTACTATTTGTTGTGCCATCGACAATCAAGATCTCTTTAAGTATTCAGTTAAAAATGATCTACTCAACACATGGTATTGTCACACTAGTGCACTGCAGAGTTAAGTCTGAGCGAGCTACTGGGAGACGCGGTGCAATTGCACACCGATAGCGAGTCCGCGGAGAAGTTGGCGCGGGCGTTGGCGTAACATCAGAGGTCCAAACACATAAATCTGCGTTACTGTTTCGTAAAGGACGAAATTGAGAAGGAGGGGGTCGAACTGTTGCATGCCAGAAACGACAAGACGGTGGCGAACATGCTGACCAAAGCGATGACTTTAAAGAAACAGTATTAGTGTTCGAATATGTGTGGACTGAATTAGCTATTCGCTCGGGAGTCGTTATAATTGCAAAAGGTTACTGAACTGTTGTGTTTCTACAAAGTGTTTTTAAAATTTGAGGGATTTTTCTTTTGGGGGTACGACCTTTGCAAGGTGAAGAAGGTGTATGATGTATTTGTGTCACCTGGCAAAGGTGTATTGTGTAAATCCCGCATGAGGGTCCCTTCCACTAGGAGGAGGGGTGTGTGTAATCTTGAACCAGGTTCCACAGGACTGGTTCTTCCGTTAACGTTATTCCTCGCGAGTGGGAACGTTATGTGCATGCGAGTGCAATACATATCGCTTCCATCCTAATCCATCAATAATCAACAAATCGTTAGGCATACAAACGAATTTGCCATCAATTCTCATCAAAAACACAATGAAGAGAAAGAAAATTCGCCTCCAGTTTCTTGGACCAATATTGACGTGACAGAATTGCAGGCCTTCTTCTGTTTGTTATTACTGGCTGGTACAGAAAAGCAAAGAAACGTTTCGATTCGTCACATGTGGTCAACTAACCTGGCATTCCAAAAACCAGTATTCTCAGCCGCAATGAGTATATGCCCACAAAACCAGGTCGGTATGGTATTAAGATTTGGGCTGCGGTTTGTAGCGAAACTTTTTATGCATTAAACATGCAAATTTACATCGGGAAAGTGAACGACCAACATGAATTTAACCAAGATAAACGAGTTGTCTTGGACATGGTTTCAAATGGTGACATAATTTTAAAACCCATCATTTTCAATGAAGAGGCAATCACATGTCGGCTAGACAATCATTTTCTTCACAATATCATATTCCATAAAAGCCACACTCGCGCATTGAATTGCAGTTACAAAATTGTGCACATCAGGTGCTATTTGGAAAATGATAACACTCAGACATTGGATATCACTTTTTATATATTTTTGCTGGGAGTGGTAATCGTGCTACTGCTATGTGACAGACAAGAATTTTTATTTGTGATTCGGTCTAGATGCAGCTTGATCATTTTGCACGCAGTTTCAACAATATCTATTACATTTTTGTTCTCCCACGGCAAGTTCAACTAACTGGGATTGACGCACATCGAGGTAGCAGAAAAGGAAATAGCACATTACCAACCCGTCATGACTGATGTTGCAATCAACTCGGCTGCCGAACTGCAAGGCAAACCAGTAATCAAGGGGCCAACTCTATTGCATGCCCATGCCATCATGCGGCATATTTTGGATCCGCGACGACACGAAGGATATCCGGTGTTGAGCCACATTTGGATGCACCTGGTTGCGAGAAGCATGCAGGCCGCCGGTCAAGATAGCGAAGAGAAATGGAAGACGTTTTTGCCTTCGGCGTCCGAAGGCATCCGAGTCCCAATCAATGTAGGAGGTTCACATTGGTGTCTTATCCACTTATATTTTTACAAAAAAAAAGGTCTGGGACAGCAGAGGATTATAAAGAAAAGAAGCAACTCCTTCAGGAAATAACAGACTTAAGAAGAGATGCTGTAACATCTAAGGTAGCCAAGAATGGTCTCAATAAGGAGTTATTATTTTTTCCAATCAATGTAGGAGATTCACATTGGTGACTAGGGATAATTTCTTTTAGACACATCACGGATTCACTCTATTCAAGTTATTCTTCATATTACTGCATACTGCTTTTGCTTGGTCCTACTGCCAATGGTGGCCTATGATCCTTGTAGGTAGTTGATTTTTATTTGTACCGTCACAATGAGATGGGAGGAGGTGGATGAACTCATTAGCGTTTCATCATCTCCAACTTATGTTGCTACAAGTTAACTTTTCATGTGTTCAATGTTTAAATATAAACATGTTACATAAATAGGGTTCTTGGTCTTAAGTTTAACCTGAAAGCTTAAGCTTAAGCTCGCTCTCTTTATCCACTGGTCGAGTCCATCACAGCAATTTTAAGGATTGAAAAGCAGTTCATTTATTGGGCCAATCAAACATGAGAGGGAAGAAACTTTCCAGACTGTGTTGGGTATCTTGATGGAACACATGTGATATTGGATCAGGCTCCAAAAGATGATCCCATTTCTTATATTATAACAGAAAAGAACGATACAGTTTAAATGTCCAGTTGATATGTGATCCATTTAAACAAATCCAGAGTTATCAGGTTGGTGTCAACCTGGTAACTTAGTTGCAACTAATAACAATTAGCAAAATAGGGATGCAGTTCACTTAGTGGTCTTGCTCATCAACGAAAATGCCCAGAAAGAACAAGAGATTTAAAAAAATCAAAAGTTGCATTATAACACGACATTTCCTTAGTTCAAAAAAGAGCAAAGTGCTGATAGGGAAAATGTATAAAATTAATGGCAACACTTAAACTGGCAAATGGTCAGATAGTTTTAAAACCCATCATTTTCAATGCTCCTTCACTGCACACCAATCTGTTTCAAAACCCTGACAATGAAAAGGCAATCACAAGTCTGCTAGACAATCATTTTCTTCACAATATCGTATTGTGCACATCATGTGCTGTTTGAAAAATGATACACTCAGACATCGGAATGCAGTCATACATAACCAAATTAATTTTAGAAAAAAAAAACAGAATTCCTCTGCTAACTGTTAGCGTAAAGTAATTTACATTAAAGGTAAACGCTACACTCATAGATTGGAATGCAGTCTCACAATACCAATATTTTACATGAAATGTGTGTAACTGGTCAAATGCTGCACTCATAGATTGGAATGCAGTCTTACAAAACCAATATTTCACACGAAATATGGGACCTGGTAAATGCTACAATCATATTGGAATGCAGTCTTACAATACCAAGATATTTGCCAAAATAATGTGACAAAACTAACACGCAATCTATCTCTGGGGGAAAAGAGAAAGCAAAGCGAATGAAACAAAATGGATTAGAGAAAACTACAAGACACCAAACAAAATGGAAAAGATCGAGAAAAATAAATGGAAATTTCAAAGAAAAAAATCACCCATATTAGATAGGTGACCAGAGCTCTCATTTAGTCCACTGGCACAAACAACCAGCGGTCCAGGTGCTACCACGAGGAGGTAGAGAGGTGGATTTTAAGCACCCAAATAAAAATAGAAAAAATAGGCCTACATTTAGGCAAAAATAGAATAAAATATTACCAGTGAGGAAATTCACAGAGCTCGATACCACATTAAATTCTATCACAAGTCAATCGAAAATGTCGCGTAGGGACCCTTGAAGACGCCAGAACGATGGATTACGAAATGAAAACGACGGATGCTTGGAGGATTTTACGATAAATCCAAACAAAATTGAACCGCCGCAACCAGTTTCCACGTCGACGAAGCACGACGATTCCGGAAATGAAAGCGCACCAGATTGCACACTGGGAAATAGTGGTGCAGCGTCAACGCGCGGCAAAATGTGCAATTAAATTTCACAAACAACCGCTCATCTACAATGGCGAAAACCACGTTGTTTTTATAATGAAAACTTAAACGAGCAAATGAGGACTTCATAATGATCAAAATAATAAGAAAGGAAATTATGTTTTGAAATTTCCGATACACAAAATTATAAAAATTGAGTCAAGAAATTATTTTGTGACCGACTGTGACCCAGCCGGTTACTGGTCGGTTACTGCGGTCCTCACGCAGCATCCTGGCAAGAGGCGGCGCTGCCATCCGCGAGGGCCACGGCGGAATGTGACACATCAGTAACCAGATAGAATCAACTTTCCAGTTTGGTGGTTGTTTTTTTTTAATTCTAGTTTTGTATTCATTTGGAGTCAAAGACCAGCAGTTTCTGATTTGCAAAAATAAACTGTTTCAGACACAAAAGTCAAATATCTTGAAAATTGAAAACGTTATTTTTTTAAATAACTTAATTTTAGTCAATTATTAGTATTGAATCAACCAATTACAAAGAATAACAGAATTTATTAACAACTTCAGCAACTTAATTTTGGTTTTAGAATAAATATAATTATTTTTTTTAAAAATAAAAATATTAAAAAGGAGAAACAAATTTTCTCTACTTTTCGAAAATAAACATTGTTTTCATTTTAACATGCAGAAAGCATAAAAAAGATGAAAATCAACCCGAAAGAAATTTTAAAATCACTTACAAATACCGTGAAAAGTCATCAACAACATTGACCAGTCAACTTTCTTTAAAATATATAATAGTAAGAAAGAAACAATGATGAATCTCGGATGAAAATAAATAGAAAGAAAAAGATATTTACCTATTTACAAGTAAGAATGCTTACGAAGTATAGCCATGCAGAGCAGTTGGTCGAGTAAAGTGCCTAGTGCTCAGATTAGAGGAAAATCTGTGGCCTAGTCACTAGGCCACAGATTTCCCCCTAATCTAGTGGATCCCGTGTGGGCCCAATACGTTCAGCCTCTTTCGATTTGAGAAATCGAATCGGAAACCTCTGGAGGGTTGTGAATATTCTGTCGGAATGGATTTAATAATTAAATATGTTTATGCAATTAACTACGGTTAACTACGGTTAAAATTAGCTGGAAAAGGTTTGTAAGATCAAGGTAAGATGAAGTATGTTCGGCAGGGCGGGATCACGTTTCTCTGGGAGGCCATTTTGGAAGGTTGAGAACGAATGATGTCAGATCTCTCTCCATGGAGAAATGGATGAAATTTAGAAGTGAAATTCGTGATAAATAGAAAGAGATTAATGCCTCTTTAATTAGTAGGAATATTAGTACGTTATTGTTAATTAGAATTCGGTTTGATTTAGAGTTTGGATTCCGAAAAATACGATAGTGGAAGACGAAGCAACTGTCCTTAACATCGAGTGGTCAAACGGGGCAAAGATTGTTTTTGACTGCGATTAAAGAGGATTTATAGAAAAAAGCAGGGGCGGTGCCACCTGGTCTGGCGCCCCCATGCAAATTTCAAATATGTCGCCCCAACCCCCAAATCGCAAAGTTGCCTGTGGCCGTGAATGCCATGTCCGCGCCCCTTCTGGACATTTTGCGCCCCTCGAAATGTGGCGCCCCCATGCGCCGCATGGCCTGCTTAGAGCCTAGCGCCGCCCCTGGAAAAAAGATAAACATTGCTTGGTTTTATGATAGTTAACTCGAATAATATTGATTGTAAAGATATTGTATTTGTGTTTTGTAAATAAGAGTTTGTTTGATTGTATGTGAATAACTTTTATTTGGGCGGTGGCGGCGCTGCTGTGCAGAATTAGCCATGCCCAGTAGGATGATTATAAATACGGATGTAAAAGGAAAAATAAAGAGCAAAAAACATTAGTAGTAGACTAGTAGAAACTGAGCACAAGAACTAGAACTGGATGAATTTTGTTTTACTTATGGAGAAAATTCAGTTAAAAAGTACACAGAAAATTTAGAGACAGAGAAGAATTCTGGACAGAGTAAGCAGAGCACCCTGTCTTGAAAGCACGTGGTTGAACGGAGCACCCTGTCTGTTTCATAGACAATTAGTAAAGGACGAAAGCGTGTGGCACATCTTAAAACCACTTAAAGGAAGAGACAACGATTAAGAGAAAAGAATGAGCGATTCACGACAGTGCATGGACGATAGGATTACGTTTACGATCGACGAGGAAGCTATACAGGCCATTGACAAGGTGTGAGTGGGATTCGGACACTGTCCAGCGCAGGGACACCAGACAGTGTTAAACACACTCACTAACAAGGAAAACACACAAGGAACGAACTCGGTACTCTTGTCAGAATTACACTTCATCGAATGCCGTTACATCGAATTGCACTTCTCGAATGGTACACTACATCGAATTATTTTCGATGTAGTGTACCATTAAAAAAAAAACTTTTTTAATTTTTTTTTTTTTAAATTTTAAAATTTGATTGAATTTGATTGAATTTGGTTGAATTTGGTCATGTCCTACACAAGCAACTTGCAACCGGTCACATTATTTAAAGATTTAAACTCGAAATATGAATTGAGAATGTGATGAATAAATACTTTCTACTCGGGATTTTTTGAAATTAAATGGAAGGAGTTTCCATTCGAGAAAAAGACAAATAAATAAGGCGGTGCTGTTAAGAGTCGCGCGATTCATGTCGAGTATCGATATATCTCGTAAATGTACGTTTAAAGGGTGGAGGAGGTCGATGCAACACGTAAACGCTATAATGTTGTCTTTTAGTGCGTTATGTGTGTGGCATCATCACCCCATCTAATAGCAGAGACCCGAGAGGGGGTAGATAGGGGATTGTGGAAGAAGAATATGTTGTAAATGTTGTACAGGAAAGCATGCGCACCCCCCTCCGTAACATTCGATGTAACGTCCATTCGACGTACAGTACATTGAATTTGAGCCAAATTTTACTTTGAAATTGGCTGTTCAGTACATTGAATTCGATGTACTGGCATTCGATGTACTGTACCGTGGTGCAAAGGAACACATTTAATATTGGTTTACTGGCCTTTATTATCTGGTTGTCTAGGGGAGTGTTCCAGGAAGTGTTTCCCCATGCATGGGTCACTGGTCAGCAACCCATTCCACGATCGACCGTCGACCCCGTGGTCAGGTGACCACGGGGTCGTCACTTTGTTGCATTGCTGTCCCACACGAAACTTTGACCTTTGACCTTTGATTTGAGATTGGTGTTCGACTGTTCGGTTCGGTTGGGATTGTTTGAGGTGGATGGATGCGATTATTGTTTAGTTTTTGGTTGAAAATGCAGTTTTGGGTCTAAAATGTTTGATTTTTTGGATTAAAAATGCAGTTTTGGGTCGTCGTGGAGATGGCACATGCACATGTGAATCATGTGCTTGGCGTGTGACGTCATCGCTATTTATAAATATTTGATTTTGTGATTTTTTTGTTTTTTAATTGTTGTTTAGGCTCGCTAAGACGGAGGAGGATTTGTCGTTGGTTGAGAAGATATCTGAGCAGGAACAAAGGTTAAATCAGGCGTTCAGAGATGAACGAATTACAATGGACAGACGTCTTGATCTGTTCAAGAAAAGAGAGATTGAAAATCAAATGCAAACCGTGAAGAAACTTTGCAATGAAAACGAAGTTCGTATAAATCACAATCGCGAGGAAACGAGGAAGGAATACGCTGCCAATGTTTGTTTCGTTTGTTTCTATTCTGCTACTTGAGGCAACATTGAATTTGAAATTTAAATAGCTCAAAAATCGCCTGAAGATTGTCGAGAATAGCAACGATCAACAGTTGCAAGATTTGCGCACCTCGCACTCGGCGGAGCTGGCGCTCAAGAACGAGGAGCTGCGCCAACTGCGTACACATTTGGACCAAGTCATCCGCAAAAATGAACATCTTGAGGACGCCAAAGTGGCACGGGACTTGGGCTGGGCCGGCTACCGCGACAGGTTTGAACGCGACGAGAAGAGTTTGGGGGCGAAACGGAAGCTGGGGCGCTGCACCAGCGAACCCAGGGGCGCCAAACGCAGCAGGATGCCCATGGAAAGCGTGCAGCGCACGGCACTCTTTGGCAATCAAGTCACACTTGAATTGCCAATCGCTTCTACTACTTTATTCACTTGGTTCGGTTCGGACGTGGTCGGAGCACACACGGTCTTGCGACCACGCATGTTGCCTGTCACGTCGGAAGTGCGGGGCCCACCGGTCAGCGCACGGGCCCCCACTTCCGGTTCCACCTTGCGAGAGGTCCGAGAACCCCTCTGCCGGTTGGCAGCTGCACCTGGTGGTGTTGAGCTGCCCCAAGGCGGTGTTTGATGCGGTTCCTGACCAGACACTGGTCACAAAAGAGCGGTAATCAGAAATAAGAGCGCTCGGACTCCAAAGTGACTTTTTACAGGCACAAGCTGACCCGGTCTGTGGCGCGACCTGTTTGAATTCGTGAAGGTTCGGTCGCACAATGCCAGATGAAGTCAGTTTGTGGAATGGTTACAATACTATTCGGGTGGCCTTACCCCTGAAACAACAGCAGTAAGATTCAGCCAACAAATGTTGGTAATCGTGAACTTTTTTTGTAACAAAGGATTGTTCAAGCTACCCATACTAAAGGTGGGTTCACACTTGGAAGTAAAGTAAAGTAAAGTAAAGTAAAGTAAAGTAAGCTCAGATAAAGTAGAAGTAGAGTAATAATGCAAGTACAGTATGTTCACACTTGTTTAGAGTTGAAGTAAGAATGAACCAATCACAATGGAATTCCAAGATCTTAATCCAGAACAGAAACTAAATTGTTTTATCCAGTTATTTAGCCTCAGGAGATAGCCAAATATCTCTTATTTGCGTATCGTCTTGGCCGATTTACAATTAGTCAAATTATCTTTGAAACATGCACAGCAATATGGGATACTCTACGAGAAGAGTATTAAAGGCCACCAAAAACACCATACGAATGGCAGCAAATTGCAAAAGGGTTCAACGATCGCTGGAACTTTCCACACTGCATAGGCGCATTAGATGGGAAACATTTCGTCATGCAGGTACCAAAAAGTTCCAGAAGTCAGTACTTCAATTACAAGAGCACGTTTAGCATCGTTTTGCTAGCTATATGTGATTCTGAATACTGTTACACCAAGGTTGACATCGGAAATTATGGACGCATAAGTGATGGTTGAGTGCTCGCAAATTCATGGTCTGGCAAAAAACTACTGAATAATGAATTCAACTTACCAGCACCATCACACATAACTCATTTGGATGACATTCCTGAACATCAGAAATATGTTGCATTAATTTTAGATGAAATGACCATAAAATCAGATTCAGTATACAACAAGCACACTGAAGATTTGGTTGGATCAAATCAAGTATCGAATGCAATTGAAACAGCTATTGAAAAGGAATCTGAAGTGCCATCTTAAGCTTCTCACATGGTATCATTATTTGTCCGTGGTTTGACTAGTGATTTTAAATTTGGATTCAAAACAGATTCGCAAAGGATTGTGGGTACATTCGTTCTCAGCCTTTTTTGCATGCTTGCACAAAATCTAAGCCTTGGCGAATGTTGTGTTAACCACACAACCCCATGGTTGTCACAGTCCAGTTAATGATAATGAACATGAAATAAACATACGAGACTTGTTTGGTTGCACAAAACGTCGTCTGCTCTATTTATGTATCATAACCATAGTTACAAAAAGCCTAGAATGCCGCTAGAGACATCTAGCGGCCTTAAACTACATTACACAAACATCCAATAACATTATAGTCTTCAGTTCACCACATACTTCCACCACTAAGCTTATAATGCTACATTCTATACATTTTTCCGCTAAACACATTCAAAATAAATATAATATTTATTGCGTGCAGCTTCATTTCTGCCTTGTGGTCCCCAATTGTTTTCTATTTTCGCGACTATGACATGACATCATCTCCTTGTTCTCTGCAGGAAATGTGGAACGGTCGTCGGCCAGATGTTAGTCATCTGCGCGTGTTTAGCAGTTTATGCCATGTCAAGTAT
>JAQIXU010002191.1:0-13108 GCA_034701245.1 Strigamia transsilvanica
CCTTATTCCTCACCTTATTAAACACATTACTTTGTTTGAAAATGAAAATGAAAAGATATGAGCATGTTTACATGGATTTTTAGTGAATGGGTTCGTTTAGAATGAATAAATAAATAAATACATTTAAAACAATTACAATTTCATCAAAGATTTTGCCACGATTTTTATTTAATGTTTTTATTTAATGAAACTGTTTTTTGTACTACCTTCTATTTTCGATTTTTTAACTTGTTGAGTTTTTAACTTGTTCTTTATTTTCTGTCCTATTTTCGGTGTTCATTCGTGCGTTCCTTTTCTATTACGAAATTAAAATATTTAATCATTGAATTTGGAAGTAGCTACAAGTGCAAAACAAACGTTGAGTATAGATCGGGGAAGTAATCAATGTCTGCAACGCAAACATACTACAGTACTTTTATTTTCTCTCCGAGCAAGCAATGGACACTGTTTTTTTTTTTTTGTTACGTGGTATTTTTCAAGGTTCCAAGTTGCCAAGCAACCGATGTAAACAATCAATCGGAGGTACTGTGGCGTTCGTGCGATGGATTTCCAAAAGTTGTCTATACACGAAATTTCCGCTTTGTTCCTCGTTTCTGACGTCTGGAATCCGGGCTAAATTATTTGTTATCGTGTGGTGATGGTCGAGTGACAAATCCTGACACGTATTCGCTAATAGTTAAGTACACGCGAATAAATGTCAGTGTGGTTGTGCTCGAGCTTCGCCATCGCGACTCCATTCGGTCGTCAACATGGACGACCAAGCGGTCGACAGAATTTTTCTTGGTGATTTAAATGATTTACCTCCAGTTAGTTCCAAGATAGTACGAATATTCACTAGTTCTACTTTCACAGGTGGGTCATTTGTGCAAAAAAAAAATATAATTTTTTTTGCATTTGTATGAATTATCCTAGAATACTTTTTTGACAAAACTAAAACTGATAAAATGGCAAAGACAATAATGTTATTAAATTTATAACACATTTACTCATTGAAACACAACTCCCGAGTCATTTTTGCACAAAAAATGGATTTCTTTAGCCCACTTTAGTTGGACTTCACGGCAGTACTCGTTGTTACTGGGAATGTCGATAGTCACGGCAGACTGCCCGGGTGCGTTCGTGCGATGTCCGTGATGCGGGAGAAAGAGCGAGATCGACCGACCATAAAATTAACTCGATAAATGTCCAAATCTAAAAAAACAAATCAGTTATTTGATAATTTTTATTCATCAGATTTAAAACAATTTTTTTGTTGTTTAGACACGTCGATGGAAAGAAACACCTTGATGGAACAAGTGTATCCAAAGTTAAAAGATTATTGCAGGGAAAGACACGGATTAGAATTTCAAGTATGTAAAAAATCACGCATCAATGTCACGAACAAACAAAATACATTTCTTAAAAGGTCGTAGATATGCGGTGGGGAGTGCGAGATGAAGCTACGGATGATCACATGACGACCGAGCTGTGCATGAAAGAAATTCAAAACTGTCAAAGACTCTCGATGGGACCCAATTTCGTAGTAAGTGTTCAACAAACTAAATAAAAAGAAAAATGTAAAATCATTAAAAAAAATTGTCGTAGGTATTTCTGGGTCAAAAATACGGCTACAGACCTATCCCAACCATCATCTTAGGAACTGAATTCGTGAGTTTACGACAAGCTCTCGTCGGCACGGGGACGGACGTGAGTCTGTTAGACACGTGGTACAAAGAAGACACCAATTCGGTGCCATCCATCTACATTTTACAACCCATCAGCTCGATTCTTATCAATTTTAGTAATAAGGTGGGTGCTATTGTGTTTATATCGTAAAGACGCACGAATCACAGAGTTTTTATGTCCTGCAATTGAATAAAGTCGATTAAATTGGCACTTGCCA
The DNA here is from genome assembly GCA_034701245.1 of Strigamia transsilvanica. Lineage (NCBI taxonomy): Eukaryota > Metazoa > Arthropoda > Chilopoda > Geophilomorpha > Linotaeniidae > Strigamia > Strigamia transsilvanica. Next base: position 1,883 of record JAQIXU010002191.1, read on the forward strand.
TTAGGGGCAATAGGTCTATTGCTTGTTGATTGCCTTTTCTCGTGTGCTTTCAAACCAGAGCTTTTTACGACATCGCATTAATCCATTAATCCTTTTGTTGTATTCAATGTTCAGATGGCACACAGACAGATATTTTTGGAAAAATCAATTGCGGATGACAATAGTTTCGTGCGTTTAGAATGAGCACAATTTTCCATATACTTTTAAGCTTTTCCCCGAGTTAATGAAACTGTCCATTACATTAAATTCAAAACGAATAGCGCACCCCTAAATTGCAAGCACAGGACCAGGCAGCGTGGTGGAACACGCTAGAAAAGATGCAAAAATTATTGCGAAAAGCTGCAGAGATTTGTCTGAACCAGGGAGTCATGGACAAAGACGCTGTACATAATTATTTCATGTCTGGTACGAATAATACACGATCGCTTTTCGATAACATTTTTAAAATTTGTCATTTTCGAACTTTGCAGTCACGGAACGAGAAGTAATAAATGGAATTCTAAACGTTAAGAACACTAAAAATCACTGCTTGGGCTACTTACGCTACATCAACAACATCAACTTGGGGAACGCAAAAGCAGCGTGTAAATACGTGGACATGATTGGCCGAGCAGTTGATAACGAAGCGGGACGACTTCTAGCAAACTTGAGGGACGAACGTGTGCCCACTAAACTAGAATCCGCAAACATTAACAGGTAAATAAAAATAAAAATAAAAATAAAACTACAGTAACTGAAATTAATTTTTTCTCTCAAGATATACCATCGAATGGATCGGGAGGGAAGGACTGGACGCGGACACTCACGAAGAATATCTTCAGCAATTTATTACGCACTTTTATAGAGCCATTAGCAAATTAGTAGACAGAGCAATGAGGAAAGAAGACCAGTCGTCTTTGGGACAAATTGTTACGGAAATATTACAACATCTACATACCTGTAATGGATCTGTCACGGTGATTTCTATTAAGTTGAGTTCCGCCCGTGCATTGGTAATTGTTTAGGAATTGAATTGCAGGTGTTTTATGGACGAGAAGAGGACCTCGCTCGCATTCATGAGTACATTACTGGCAACAATGACCGCCCCTTTGTCTTGCACGGTGACGGAGGTTGTGGAAAAACATCCCTACTGGCCAAAACTGCAAGTTTAATCCCCGAGTGGATGGCTGGTTCGAAGCCTCAGATCATTCTACGCTTTCTCGGTACGACACCCGACAGTTCAAGCGTAGCTCCGCTTCTGAGAAGTCTTTGTCAACAGATTTCGTACAACTTGATGCTCCCTCTTGAAAACATTCCCGAGGTAATTTCCCCGCCTAAATACCAACGTGATAAAGATTATTTCAATTTTTGCCGAGAGATGGCAACATGTATTTTAGTTTGATTTCTTTATTTTTTAAATCAGGAACTTGTTCCTTTGACTGCTTATTTGAAGAACTTATTAACTTCCGCCACGCCAGTCCAAGGCATGATCGTCCTTCTCGACTCCATGGACCAGCTGGCGTCTCTTCAGGGCAACAAAATGTCGTGGCTACCCACCCGTCTTCCAACCAACGTCAAGATGCTGTTGTCGTGCGCATCCGACGCCGAATCCAGCGAAGATTTCAACCTGCTGAAGCGCATGATCGATTGCGAGGCGAACTTCCTCGAAGTGCTGCCCCTTGGCCACGATCTGGCCGCGGTCGTCATCCAGAACTGGCTCGACACTTCCTGTCGCTGCCTCGCTCCTGCGAGCCAGAATAAATTGGTTGAGACGGCGCTTAGCCACTGTACGCTTCCGATATTCGTGAAACTTGTTTTCGCGGAGGTGAGCCGTTGGAAATCCTACACCAAACCTCAAGACACTGTGCTCGCTTCGACCGTCACCGACAGCATCAATCGTCTCTTCGAACGAATCGAAATGCAACACGGCAAGACACTCGTGTTTCACGCTTTGGCTTACATAACATCTGCCAAGAGTGGACTCAGCGAGACGGAACTCGAAGACCTTATCTCCCTAGATGACAGAGTAAAAAGAGAAAATAAAATAATATTACGTTTATAGAGTCAATTTTTCTATTTTGTTTAGGTATTGGAAGATGTCTATCAATACCATTTACCTCCGGTCCGTCGAATTCCGCCATTACTATGGACGCGGATTCGAAACGACCTTCCAAACTACCTATCCGAACGCGAAGCGGACGGCGTGAGTGTCCTCAATTGGTACCATCGCCAATTTCGAGACGCCGCCTGCGAACGTTACTTCAAAAACCTCAACATGGCTGTCTACTTCCACTCCAGCATCGCGGATTATTTCCTCGGAATGTGGGGCGGGGGACAGCCGAAACCGTTTAAATACACGGAAATACAACGACAACGGTTCGGGCTTACAGACAAAGAGGGCACAGCCGACAGAAAAGTTCCTCTCCAACCCTTAATATTCTCGGCCAAAGATGGCAAAGTGCGATACAACTTGCGCAAATTGGGAGAACTGCCTTTCCACTTGATACGTGCACGTCGCTACGACGACTTGTTCAATCACGTCCTTTTCAACTACGAATGGCTTCACGCCAAACTCAGCTGCTGCGCCTTGCAGGCTACGCTGAGCGATTTCGAAGACGCCTACCGCCATCTCAGCGACAAGGAAACCAAACGACAAGTCCTGCTCGTGGCCGATGCGATGAGATTGGGAGGCGCCATCTTGGCTCAATACCCCGACATGTTGGCGCCCCAATTGGTCGGACGTCTTCTGCCGGAAATGATGGCCAACAAACAGGTACTCTCGCTGCTACTACAGTGCGACCGACTCGGGCCCAACAACTGCGGACTGTTGCCGGTTAGTCACTGCATGCACACCCCCGGTGGACCCCTGAAATACTCGTTAGAAGGGCACCAGTTTGCCGTCTTCGGGTTCGGTTTAACATCGGATTGTAAATACGTCGTGTCCATGTCGAATCGGTTCATCATTTGGGACCTGTCAACGAGCGACATAAGCCGCAACGTCAATTTGGACATTCATGGAATCGTCCAGGGCATGGCCCTCAGTCCCGATGATCGGTTCGTGGCCGGGTACACGAACAACGACGAGGTCATCATCGTCCACGCACTCACTGGAGATCTGTATAAAATCAAAGAATTTATGGAATTTATGGACGGTCGGATGACAGTTGTGGGATTGGCCCTGACAGAGACTCACGTGTTCGTGTGGAGTAAGGATCGGTGTGTTCAGTTTGATCTAGTGGGTGGTAAAGTTGGCGAGAAAAGTTTTTCCACTAGGAAAGGAGGGTTCGGTTGCATTTTGAAGATGGAGTTTCTAACTGAGAAAACCTACAACATGATTTCTTGGTCTGGCGAGGAAGAGGAGGAGATGATGTTGCTCGAGTCGTTTGTGGAGGAAACCGCGTTACAAGCGCTCCAATTCCACTCGGCTCTGGTTACGAATAAAAATAACGACTTGCTTTTTACCTGTGTCGGTGAATCAAAGACGCTCGTCCAATTTAAGAAGGAGAATTCTGGCTGGTGCCAAGTGCGCACTCTGTCTGAAAACACCGAAAAAATATTACAACTTCGTCTGTGGGAAGAAATCAACTGCCTTTTAGCCACGATCATGATCGGCTTCAAGGTACACGCAAACAATTTTGAATTTAATTAAATTAAACTAAATTTAATAATGTAATTAATAAATAGGTGTGGCAGATTAATTCCGATCGAGTCGTTACCCTGACATTACCGCCCAATGTTCGCAACATTGGCCTCAAACCAATGCTATCCAATACGGCGGCCATTAGCAAAAATGAGCAATACCTGGTTGCAGGAGTGCGGAAAGACCTCTACATTTGGGATCTGGAAACGGAAGAATTACTCAAGGTGAAAAAGTGAAATTGCCAATTAGTTTATTAAATTTAAATTTAAATGTAAAAATACGTAGGTTTTGGACGCTCATTTTGGCCGCATCATGCAGCTTGTACCTTTAATAGACGACGAGTGGAATTCTGTCATCACTTCCTCCATCGACCGCACCGTCAAAGTGTGGAACATTAACAATATCTTCGAGCAAGTGCATGTCATCGACCGGCATGACATGCCTGTCAACTTCATTAGCATCTCCCCCGTCAGTGCACGTGCGGCAACTGCCACTCGCAACTGCACGGGCATCTGGAGCATGCGAACAGGACGACTACTTTACAAATTGGTCGACGCTCCCGTCGGCGCGATCGTCACTCAAGCGCTTATAACGTGCGACGGGAGTCACTTGGTTAGCCTAGAGAACGACAACTTCCTCATATGGCAAATCGACAACCAACAAGTGATCAAGGCAAGCAATTAATTAAATAACTAAATAACTAATAAAATAAAATAAAATCTAACTCGATCTGTCCACCATCAGAAAATTCCCCACGCCAACGTACGCCAGCTAGTGTTATTTGAAAGGGACACGTTAGCCCTGGTGTTGGCTCGCGATGGGGACAGCGTTGGTCGGGTAACCGTGCGTTCGGTTCCGGCTGGCGAGACGGTCTACCAAGTAGAATTCAGTTTTAAAATCTTCAGACAAGTCGTGGTGTCTGCCGATTACAAATACTTGGTGACAATGGGCTACGAAAAAGCTAAGGATTGTTTGTTCGTGTATGATGCTCGGTCCGGTGAATTTATTCACAAGGTACATGCGTTGCTCGTTCCAACACTCGCCATTCTAATTTCTATTCCACAGGTCATACCGAAATATCCTAAAATGAAAGAAGTGTCGCACTTGGTGGCGATGCCCAACCGTTCTTCCTACGTGGCCTTGATCGACCCTGATAAAGGCAACATCGTCGACATAAAAAATAAAAAACACGTCCGTTCTATTGTACGTTGGAATGGAAAATGTACGCGAGATGGTTAGTGCTCTTTATCTTAATTTGTCGATTGTCGATGATCGAATCAATTTGTCGTCGTCATTAGGTAAATATGGTTTGTACGCACCCAGTCGTGGCGGTTTGGAACTCATCGAACTACGTCATGGCAATACGGTGCGAACTTTTATTCCTCGTGTCGCCGAAGGTGTCTATGCCATCGATACCGTTTTTACCAAGACAGATGAGTACGTCATCTACTACCACAGCAAAAACCACACGCTGCGTGTTTTTCGTATGTCAGATGCCGGCATGATTGCCAATTACAAAGCAAGTACAATTCCTTAACCCTTTTAGCATTAATTCAAATCACCTTCCTCTTGGAAAAACAAATCGAGTTGCGATCGATCCCATCAGCGTTGTGTGGCAGTGTACTAATCAAGCGCGCAATCCGTTTTCACTGAATTCACATTCGCACGAACGCCACAAATGATTTGATTGGAACTGGTCCAAACCAGAACAAAAATGGACCCTATTTCTATTCGAGAAAAACTCAAGTCAAATGAAAACTAATTCCTTCTTGAAAAATTCCATTTGTGGTGGTGGTGTGAAATTACATCTTTGTCCATTGCACTAAAAACACACAATTGCACTTACTTCGGTCAATATCTTTGAGGTGTCGTCTATTTTATTTATAGTTAAATGCTGAATTAAATTCGATTCAATGCATGCCGGACGGTTACTCGTGTCTAGTGGGCACCTCAGACGGTTGCATCACAACACTTACCATTGTTGATCCGCACAAAGAAGAAAGCCGCGTATTCCTACAAAATCTTCCTAGCAGGAAAGATCCTTCATCCGAACCAACTCTTAATACCAACATAGACTTCAAAAAGGCAGCAATGCTTACAAAAATGGCAATTACTTTGTCCAAGAAGAACCCGAAAGAGACCGACAACGACGGAAACAACAAAGCCAAAGACACTGACGACGACGACAAAAAATCATTACAGGCATAACACAAAAGAAATTTGTAGTCATAAAAATAAAAGCACTTAGTAAGAAAGCTTTTACTTCTCTTTGTACGCTGTATTACAAAGTTGCAAACTGATTGCACGATGTCTCAATCTTATATCAATTCAACTTCATAGAAGCTGAATATAGATTTGTCCTTGGACAAAGACAATTGTTCAGAGAGGAAACATTTAAAATAACAAACAAACAAAAATATGTAACAAAACAAAACACAAAACCACACAGTTCATTGGTAAGATCGGTCCACGTTGGTATATGCGTTGTGGTCTTCGTAGTACGGAAGATACACCTCGAGCCCATCTTGGTAGATTAGCGTCGTTTCTGTCGTCTGAGGCTGATGAGCGTACCTTTAAAACAAAATTATAATTATTAATTATAATTATTAAAATAAAATTATTAATCACCTATTATTAGATCTGGTTTGTCTCATCGGTGTCAAAGCACTGCTCCTTCCTCGGTTGAGTGACAGAAAAGGCGCTGCTTTTTCTAAATTTGGTGAAGGTTCGTTCGACGAGCCTGACTCTGGACCATGTTCCAGTAAATCTGGAACTGCGACAGTGGTATGGTTGCTGCTATCGATTAAAAAGCGGGTGAAAATAATTTTGTTACCATGGTGATCGCATTGGCCAGGTCGACACTGATGTCTCGGATGTAGTTGAAGTGTTGAATCGGGTACTAGGGTAGGAGTATCGTGAGTTTTCTGCTCTGGATTCGCATATGCTGAAACGATAATAACAGTAATTATTAATTACTCAAATTGATGCCAACTGAAATAAATGAATAACTACCTTGACTATCAGGATACGCGTAAGGAGTCCTTGATCTTTGGGTCGAATTAGCTTTTCTAACTTTGGAGTAAATTTCTTCCACTTCAGACTAAAGAAATAAAAATGTGCAAATCCGACTGTGATTTCAAGTTTTGTGCGATATCACATACAGGATGTCGTTTGCTGAACGTGCGCAATTCTTCAGCAGTGTTGTTGCTGTTCTGTTTATTCTCAGACAACTGGAAAGTGGCGTACGGACAAGCATCATCATGGACTCCTTGACGTGTAAACACTTACTGTATTAGTTGTTTCAACTACGACGTTAAATAATCACACTCACCTTCCACGTTCGCTTCACTAATGAGATGCGTACGAGTTCTATCATTGTTTGTGAGTAAGTAAGTGAAGCTTCCCGAATTGGAGTTTTTTGTCGTGTACGATTTAGTCGTTGGCTCTGCTAACGGCTTTTCAAAATGCTCATCCCGAACTGAAATATTCAACGCACGGCTAAATAAGTGTAGGCAAAGCCACGGGAAACTTGCCCGCACTACCTGTTTCTTTGTGATGAATAACGCCGTAGTGGTAGCCGAAAAAACACACGAGAGCAATGACTGTAACGACCACGATGGCGGAACCAGACACCGAAGCAACCATCTTCATGTCCCAAGTTCTCGGCTCGTTTTCAGGAGCATCATTGATGGCAGGTTCCGAGGCCAATGTTACTTGAAAGGAAAGGGAAGATTAATTATTTCATTAATTAATTAATTTGATTTTTTTTTTTTTTAAATTTCAATTTTAATTTACCTCCTGTCACGGTCAGAGTTGCAAAGTCATACTCGGCGACCGAGGATCCTGCACTATTATGGGCAGTTATGCGCAGCCTGTACCAAGTGGCTGGTTGCAGATCGGGAATGACAAATTGATTTTGATGCGGTTGCACGTTATTGGACACGAGCGTCCAAATATTTTCGTCTCTGGGTTTGTGATGAACTACGAAATAAAGTATTGGACACGCGGTTGCCTCGTACCAACTCGATAGGTGCAGTGTCACGTACGTGGCACTTTCTTCAATCAACTTTTCACGAGTTGGAACTGTGGGAGCTGTGAAAAGAATTTTATAATTCTAACACGATTCTTTAACGATTTTTATGTACTTGCTCGCTTTAAGGTACCTGCTCCTTTAGTTCTTGCTGTAAGTATCTGGGAAGCGTCGCCAACTCCAATTTTGTTTTTGGCTGTGACAAACATCTGGTAGCGTGTGCCGCATTCCAAATTGAACAAAGTGTAGGTGAGGTGTTCTGCACCCACATATATCTCCTCCCATTCTCCATACTCTCGTTTGAAATGGATCGTGAATCCTGGTTCAAACATACATTTTTAATACAAACAAAAAGCAAAACAAAACAAAACAAAAACATTTAACATTACCTAATATTGGCATTCCTTCAGCTTTATCGGGAACCCATTTTAATACAATTGCGTCGGATGACACTTCTGATACTGTTAGATATGGAGGTGCTGGCGGCACTGCAGTAAAAATATTGTGTAGGAATCAGTAACACACAGGAGACGGACTTGGGCCAACACAACGACCTGTTTCTTTTTGCACAAGAATATCCTACGACCACTCCGCCCAAAGTACCACTCGACAAATAGCTAAGTTGGGAAAAAAACCACATCACTGCAGTCGATACCGTCTATCAAAACTTTATTTAGAGAACTGAAATGAATCCTAATACGGAATTCATTCCTCCAGTCATCTGGGTTTTTATTTATTCAAAATATTAAATGATTTTTTTAAAAATCTAAGTAATGCATCTTTCTTGTATCTTATTATCATTAGTGACATTCGAAACTGTTTACATCACCATGATGAAGATTAGAAACGTCAATTTCGTCAGGCACTGATGATAGGTCATTGCCATTTTTAGCAGCAACCACTACGGCTAAAGGGCTTTTTTCACACACTTAGTAATTTCGTTTTGTCCCTAATGAAGTTGCTTCCTCTTACTAGAGATTGCCTTTATTAGAGTGGACACGTATCGATCCGGCTGGACAACAACATTACAACCAACGGGGGACATGTCATCTGCTTCTCAGAAAATGCTGATGGATGAAGACGGGTTAAGGGAGTAGGAGTAGGAGAGAGAGAGACAGAGAGAGAGAAAGAGAGAATAAATGAGAGAGAGAGAGAGACGCCAAAGCACGCCACCAGAGAGGGATGAAGAATGGAGATTGGGAATTCCAACCACTTGTGATTTCTAGTTTCTCTGGGGCTTTCTTCTGCGCGCTGCTTTAACTCAAACTACAGAAAAATGGCATTATCTTTTAAAACTTTGCAATCGATGGAAATGAATAAAGATGAAAATGAATAAATTCGCAGTGGAAGAATCCCTAATTCAGTGAATAAATGTTTCCGTTATGACATTTAAAAACAAAACTTTCTCCATCCATGAAAAATTAAACAGATTAATTTCAGGTTGTTTCTACCTGTAGTCGTTACTGAATTAGTCATTTTTCAGAGAAATGAAACTTTGGGTGTAACCAATTCATCCGTACAATTTGTCAGAGTAATAATAATGACAGATGTACAGGGGTCCTTCATAACGAGATAGCTATGTGCGTGCAAAATACTCGGCTGTGTAAATTTGATTCGGGATTCACACTAAACACAGTTGTTAAAAAGAACTTTTACTAAGAAAATGGTCCCTGATTGCTCCCTGGCCTCGCCTTTTTTCCTGATGAAGACAGACACCTTGCGCAGACGCTGTAATGAATCCTTTCCCAACTTAATGACTCCCATGCTCCTACATTGCAGTTCCAGATGGTTTCCCTCACTGCTCAACTAACTACTAACTACGACTGGAGAATGAAGATGAGACAACGAACATTCCAGCTTACAACAACACACCACCGCTAATAAGACCACGGCTTTAAATGGCTAAATAAAGGCAATAAAATTTGCAAACTACCAGCCCTCCCTTAACTTGCAAAAGGAAACAAGTAATCGACCTCTTATTCTACTGATACCTTGTACTAATATGGTGTACGTGACATCATCGGATCCGTGGCTGTTCCATATATGGCACGTGTAGTTTCCAATGTCGTAGCTGCGCACGTCCGTTATTGTAAGTGTGCCATCAGGTAACCACTGAATACGTTCGTTCTTCTCAATCGACTGACCACTGCGAACAAACAAAGTGGATTTTCATAAAGTGCATTCTTGTTTTTAATTGTCCGTGTTTTGTATTTTACCGGGATCTCCATTCGCGATCCGGAAGAGGTATTCCAACTGCCCAACAGGAAAGAGACACTTCCGAACCGAGAGATGTCACCATCTGTGTGTCAAACTCGGCAATTCTGGCTGCAACTAAACAAACAAAACAGAAAAGGAAATCGTATTAAAAGAAATAAATTTTATTTTTATTTTTTATTTCAACTTTCCGAAATGCTTTTTTTGTCGTGGCAAACACACGACTCAACAAACATTGAAATTTAAGATCACGCCAAAGTCAGTAACGGTGTCACTTTTATGCTGCTTCTATTCAAAATGAGAATTTGAGCATTCAAAAACGTCTCCCGTTGCTTCATCCGTTTGACATTGACAAATGATCACAGCTTCCTGCAGTCTCCAGTCGACAAACTGATAGCATTTCCTCCTATTGGTGTTTCAAGAAAGCCCATACTTCATCCGAACAAATATTCCAATGACCAAAGACGTACATTCTCACGATGAATATATCACTAATCCAACACTTTCAATTTCTATCAACTATAAACATAAATCCATTCATTCAGTGATGCGAGAAAAAGTCACGTATCACTTATATCATTTCTTTGCTCGCAAACAATCGGAAATAATTTGAAATTCGAACAATCGTTTGCTCATATTGCGAATTCTTCATCTCAAGGTTAACGCTGACTGCCTAAACTACGCCGTTAAGCTGGCCGAACCCTAAACCATTCGAGTGCGCTCAGGCGATTTACGTGATCCTTCAAGACAAACTGCAATCCCTATCGACGTGGCATTAGTGCTAACTGTACTAGCCGGTGCATTAGAATTCAAGATGCACATAAATAGCTCTAATTTAATCCTGCGACCCGAACCGTCGTGTAGCATTTGTCAATAAGAGATAAACTCCCAGATTAAACCTCAATATCCTCCTGCAGATGTAAATCAATCTCAATGGGGAAATTTGAAAATTTAAATTTAGAAGCTAAAAAGGAAAAGTTAAAATGAAATACGAGTATTGCTGCAGTGGAGATGAGCAGGCCAATCAGGTCTCAATATCAACGTGGCGACCGGTTTAATGACTAACGCTTCGGAGCGGCTTCTTCCTAATGGGAAAGAAGTCACATTTCAAATGTGTGCACCTCTAAAACATGGCTCGACATAAGGACGTACATACCGGATGTTTAGAGAGTGCAAGAAACACAAACAGCGCTGCAAGATTGGAGTCAGAAAATATTTTTAGCATGTAATTTCGAGGTACCATTACTTCTTTAACTAGGACGGGGAGAGCAAATCAAGAATTTATTCTGTTGGTTTATTTTTCCACTTCTGAATTTGTAAACAGTACCGAAAGAGTGGTGGTTCGAATAACCAAATTATCATA
>JAQIXU010002192.1:0-13103 GCA_034701245.1 Strigamia transsilvanica
TAAAACGAGTTTTTTGACAAAATTTCCCTGGAAAAATCCGGTTTTTCGCTCATATCTCTTCAACGGCGCTAGATAGGTAAATTCCAACAACAGAAATCAATGTTTTAGCGTTAGCCCATTTCCTATCTGTTTATCCTCTTTCCGGCGCCTACGTATGTATTTACTCCAGTCCAACTAATCTAATTCGAACAAACTAAGATTAAGATGATGAAATAAACAAGAATAAATTACTGAAATAATATCATTTGTTGCTTAATATCTAATGCCAGCTACAATTGTCTCTGTTGGTGCTTTGATCCGCTTCGTTCATTGTACATGTCTCTGAGATTTGTCCCATTCATACTCTGCAATCTGTAAACAAATTCAACAAAAACCACAATTAATTGTTCAGTTTTCATCACATTTCTGTGAATGTAAAATTCGGCTCTCCCAGCCTCTTGTTATATCATTAACATCCACAATAAGTTAATATCAAGTGAGCAGCAAGATTTTCAACACATATTTCACATTTGTCGAATTTACTTTCATTTTAGGTGGATATGATTTCTTTCGTACCCACCACCAAATATCGCACAAAGTCAACGTCAACACTTTCCTGCCATTCATTTGTTGCTTAATTTCTATTAGAAGTTCCCCTACCACTTCAAAATAAACCACAGCAGTTTACTCGACGATGCCCGATTTATCCACTCGGCTCCTTTGTTTACAATCGCCATTATCTTAGATTTGTATTCACACGTCGCTGACCTCTAGTGTGGAAAATATAAATATATTTTACAACAACGCTCTGGCATGATACTTTTCATTCTACATTAATGCTGTAAATAAATTGAATTTTTTTTTTCTTTTACAAGCAAAGAATATTATTTATTGGATGTGTAGATTCACGCATCACAGTGGAACAAAAAATATTAAACTTTTTTTTTGGGGGGGCCCCCAAAAAATTTTGCTTAGGGGCCCAGCAGTACCTAAATCCGGCCCTGCTGAGAAAACTTGTGCAAACTGGAGCACTGCTGTAAAGTGGAGCAAAATAGAGCAGAATCGGCGAGATCTAGTGGCAACAATCAAAAGTTGTGTAGTGCGTATTAGTCATGACAACAAATCTATTGTGAAACAAAGCAAAAGTAAGCATTATCGCCCAAGCCAAGTGTCTGAGACCAAATAGAAATACTCATACTCACAGAAGAAAAACAATCCAACGCAGCTGTCGACGAGTTACATTTGCAATATTTTAATCCATTTGACCAAACTGAATGTTTTCAAACTGCCAGTGCGCGCGCTCACAAACGACTCGTTTTGTCGCCCATGAGACTGACGTTCAATAGTCTAGCCCAGTGGTTCTCAAACTTTTTTCGCCACGGCACGGCTGCCCTTAAAGCGGTTTGAATACTTAGGAAAAGAAGAAAATTTGTCCACAGCACACTTACAACTTGTCGGAATTCTTTAAAATTATTAGAGCAACTGAATTATCAAACCATGTACCCGGGAAAGTCACCACAGAACTTGCATAGAAGTGTGTTAAGGTACCGTGCTATGCCATTTTACCCAATTATGCCATTTTCTTGATTATTGCCGCGGCACCCAGTTGGAGAACCGCTGATCTCAGCGAGAATGACCGCATGTGGCGCTCCTACTCGCGTTGATTTCCCACATTGCCGTTTTTCATTTTATCATTTTCTTCAGCGAAATAAATAGAGATTCAAATTCAACTTGGGAATTTTATTTCCTGCTTAAATAAACTTAAACAAGAATGACTAAAAAATAACAACTGACAATGCACTTTGACCGGTCTAACCGTCCATTTTTTTTAACAAAAAAAAAAGAAAAGAAAAGAAAAGAAAAAGGAAAGGAAAGAAAAGTGTATTTCTCATCAAATCCACTACAGGTTTCATAATACACGATTAACAAACTATGTAACGAAATGTATACAGCTCATCAATACAGATCTAAAATAAAAGTTAAAAAGAACAAACACAACAATAATAATCAATCAATCAATCAATCAATTAATCAATCAATAATCATAAATAAATATACAAGCAAGAGTTTAGCTGTTATTTCTCGAGATCAAAAACGAAAAATCCAAAAACGAAAAAACCAAACACAACTCTAGCCAGCACTTTGACTCTATTTTTGCATAGCTTATATTCAATGACAATGAAAATGACCTAAAATGGTGACCAAAGGCGGATTTACGGTCATCGGGGGCCCAATTTCACATCTTGGAATCACACAAACCCCTTGTACGCCGTATGATCAACAGACACAGTAGTCAAAGGCTGGTTGGGCACCTTGGGGACCGTACAGATTTTGGTCCAGCGCAGTGCCGGATTACCCATTAGGCCAAGTAGGCAATCGTACAATAATTTTTGAAAATATCAATGTTTGTTTTGTTTAATCAAATTGGTTTATCAAGATTTTGTTGTTCAAAACGTATTAGGATATAATTTGCAAAGTGCAAAGGGGGCCCCGAGATTTCGACAACCTAAGGGGTTAATCCGACACTGGTCCTGTGTATGTATTATATTCTAGGCAGACCGAACACTCGTTCATCAGTACAATTTCCTCCGAGAAGACATAAATCCGCCGTCGACCGGTGATTACCGATTACTCTGATTAACTTATTTCTCTTTGCATACAAGCCGTTAGAAAAGTCTACCATCATACTTTCTGACTTCTAGAGGATCGACCTCGATTATACTATCTACGTCTATTGTCTACTACCTGTTATTTTATTTTATTTCATTTTATTTTATTTTAGTATTTTAATGCAGGAAAATGGAACGGCATCTTATCGTATTTATTCATTTTCTTATTCGTTTTATTTTTTAATTATATATAATATATTTATTTATTTATTTATTTATCTTATTTATTTTATTTTATTTTTTGTTTATTTATATAAATTCGTCGTAATTAAAGCTACCTTGTCACCTAAAGGAAGCGGTGCTTTCCTCTCGCTATCTACAATTCCTCGCACTAGGATAATGCTAGTTAATTTTGGCACTTCTAAGTCGTTTAATTTACTTATTACGTCACTCATACCCGAGTCTACACGATATTAGTATTGTTTACTGTCATCTATAAGGATTAATGCAGCACGGCAAATCATTCGCACTTTTCTATTCCTCCATCTTTCCTTTTAATTGCTCAAAAGGCACGAGGTGTTCCAGCAAAAAACATGGCTGCCTAATCAAAAATGGCTACCGGAACTCAACTACTTGTTACTCTCGAGTGCAGGTTATTTACAACCGGAAACAGATCGCGTTAAAGCGAATTTCTCGGTTTTTATGTACAAATTTGAAACACTTTTGTTTTTTTTTTAAAAAAAATTATAATAACAAAATAAAATAATAAGAAAAAAACGTTTTTTCTTTTCTTTTTTCAGTAGACTGGCCATTTTGACTCCATTTTGTATTTATTCCAAGGCTCAAGCGCAAGAGCGGAGAACTCAATCGAATTTAATTGATTTAAGGCCATCGATAAATAGAAAATGGTGTGTTGTATAATTAATTATTTTCAATTATTTTGCTCTATTTTAGCGGCATTTTATCAACAAAAATGAAAAATAAAAAAAAATTCTACAACCTCGACTCGGGAAAATAAGTTAAAAAAAAACAACGATCCCGACCGCTCCCGCCCGCCATCTCATAAAAATCTAAAAATGCAACTATACATAGAAATCTCTTTATATTATGTACAGAAAAATCAATAACATAAATAACTCGGGAAGACTAACAAAAAAAAGAAATTTTAAATTTTTTAAAAATTTAAAAAAACAAAAAAATCGATTAAATCGATTCAAAATCGAACCCTACAAGCGTGAAAAACCGAAAAATCGAATTGAAAACAAATTGATTTGGTATTTGCTTGAGCTAATCGATCAATTTGGTAGTTGCCACTAAAATTGCTCGTTTAGTGCGCGGTCAACAAGATTTATTCATTATCAACAATTTAACAAGTGATATATAATAATAATGTATTTATATCATGTATGTATAATATATATTAGTATGTATGTATGTATATATATATATATATTTATATATATTTATATAGTGCTATCAAAACTTCATTTCCGCCCACTGCGACGTCATTCGCGCTAAAAAAGCGTCGAAAGTGGAGGAAAACGAGAAGGAGCCGCCTAATTTACTTCTGCTGGTACTCATGAGGTACGGTACTGTAATAGTTACTAAATAAAGCACTTGCTTACTCTAAAAAACTACGTTTCCGCCAAAACCGAAACCGATACTCCTAATTCTCAATTATTTGCATTAGTTATCTATTATTGCATAATTACATTACACGTTATCATTTTTATTTTTTTTTAATTTTTATAATTATTTTATAATTATTTTTATAATTAAAAAAAATTATTATTTCATTTTTATTTATTTATTTATTTATTTATTTATTTCATTATTTATTTCATTTCTCGTCATGGCGACTAGATCTAGGACTTCTAAGTGGCGAAAAAGTCAATTTTTCTTTTTGTTGTTTTTCTTTTTCTCTACACACTACGGTCATCTTTTTATCATTTCTTTCGGAACCGGTTGTTCAAAACATGTAAATGACTAGCACCAACTACTCGAAAACAGAACCGATCGATGTCGACGTTTAAAACTCAAAGGAAGACGCTAAATCGATTAAATCGACCCGTTATTGCTAAGAAAAAGGTAAAAACCGACAAGGGATCTCTCAGCGACTTTTACGACTTGGTCGGCGTGTTGCTCGCGTTGCTGCTCGATGTCGTTTGACCGTTCGCGTCCATCGACTCGTTGCTGTGCACCACGTGCCCAAAGAAGCGTTCTGCAAGAAAACAGAAGAGAAGAAACGGTAAAACCATTTCGATGCATTTCCGAACGGAGGCTCACGCTCACCTTCGCCCAGCAGCGGCGGAGGTTCGTCGGCGTTCGAGCCGGGCATGAGTCCGGCCATCATGCTGTAGTCCATGTTCTCGTCGAGGGAGATGAAGGGCGCGCTCCAGCGGGGTATGGGCGTCGATCGGGGCGTGGTGCGCGGGGTGGTGACCGGGGACGTGAACAGACTGAGGTTTGTCGGACTGATGACGCCGCTCACGCCGCTCATGCTCGGGTAGGTGAAGAGTTGCGCCGGCTGCGAGTGGATGTGAGTGAAGGCGTAATCCGAGCGCCCGGACCCGGAGAACGAACCGCTAAGAACGGGTCTGCTCACGGGCGTTTCGTCTGTCGAGAAAAAAATAAAAGTTTTGTCACGCTTCGATCGGGATGAGGTGAGTTTGGCGAGTTTGGCGAGTTTGGCGGCTACCTGCTGAGGTCGAAGGCGGAACTGGCGGAGTATTGGCTGAGTCTCGCACGCCGTTCTCCCTGCGAGTCGATCCGTTGGATGTTGCATCCGAAGACGCGTTGGTCACGGTGATGGTGGCACTGGTCGGTGAGTTGGCCGTGGTGGCGTTGAGCTCGCCACATTCGGCCGCTATGTACCAACGATTAAATCAAATCAAATCAAATCAATCCGTGAACGAAATGTCACCAAGGAGCCCGGCCGGCCCGGTTCAGAGGTTCCCAAACTGTGGTACGCGTACCGGTACATGATGATAAGTGTTGAATTAATAATGAAAACAATATTTTGCGTCGTATGCGACTAGTTTTCCCAAAAATATTGACCTACGGGTACGCGTCACCATATTGTACTTTATTAACAGGTAGGCCATCTTAAAAAGATTGGGAACCGCTGCGTTAATTCATTAATGCAACTCACCCGTGGATCGGATTATGGCCACGGGACGCGCCATCGGAGGCGGCGGTGGAGGCGGAAGCATCGAACTGGGATAAAACTGCGGCAGCTTGCTTTGCGTTCTCAACGCTACTTGGTTTCCTGAATTTTGCTTTAGAAGTAAACAAAAACAAATATAAGACGCTTGTCCACGTCCACCCGCTGTACCATCTCGGCGGACGCACTACAAAAATACAGCTTTACATGGGCTTCAATCATTTTAGCGACAGGTCAGGTCAGGTTAGTTGATTTCAAAGAATACGATACTCCTGTTCCCAACCACCATATTAGCGGCGAGATAATTAAACTAATTTTTATGTCTGCAAATGATGTTGGCAGTAAAAAGTATTCCAAGTGCGTCCGCCGTAGTTTAGTCGTCGTCGATTACTTGTGAGCTGCTGTTCGAATTCTGGGCCTCCTGGCAAACCAGAGTGACGAAATCGGAGAAGGTATCGTGTCCATTTTCCTGGTACTTGTTGGGCCCGCTGTAGTAGCTGGCGCTCGCCGACGACGGACCTGCAATGGGGTTGGAAGTAGGCATGTTCAGACTGCCATGAGAAGGAATTCCTGAAGGAAGACAGAATAGAAAGACAACATTGTTCAACAACAACAACAACAACGACAACAACGCCCACGCACGATAGAAACACATTCAGCACCCAGAAAACTCATTGCCGGCAACTTCTTCATCCCTCTTTCGGATAAATCTTTTATTCTTTAGCAAGTGATCCACAGAAAACATCAAAATCAAATATCAAAATGTTAAAGAAAAACATGCCACATCGAGCGTGCCAAGCAGCAAATTCTCCAATCGGTCGAAAAAAGGAAAAAAAACAAAAAAAAAACAGTGTGACGACAACATAAGACAACATCAAATCAATCAATCAATCAAATCAATCAATCAATCAATCAAGGAAAAGAAATAAAAAAATAAAATAAAATAAATTGTTTTCATTAATGTTTTTACCTTCTCTACTTTGCGGAGGAGGAGACACTACGGTCGTGGAATGGGATCCGTCAGTAGGACTAGGCAAGGCTCCTTCTCCGTCCTCGGAGGGAATCACGTGCAAACCCCCAGCAGCCATGGCGACATTTGCCGGCGGGAAACCACTCGTGGGTTCCGACTTCAAAATTCGGGGGGAATGCACAGGAGGAGGGCCTGCAAAAGTAGAACCTCCGGCTTGCACTCGGGTTCACTAATGCATTCGCTCGTAATCGTAAACACAACTAGGGGAATTAACATTTGCCCCCTCCGATCAATGTTCTTTCTTTCTTTCTTTCTTTCTTTCTTTCTTTCACTCTCTCTTATTCTCTCTCTCTCTCTCTTATTTCGCTTTGTGTATGTGTCAATGAGAACCTGCGAAACGGTTATCAAGACAGAATAACAGATTAAGAGGAAGTGAGTGGTCATCGCTTCCGAATTACTACAAACACATGGAGCAAAAATCAATTTTTTTGTTATCTTGTTACGATTAAATGTTGTTGTTAGTTCATGAACCGTGGTTTCCAAATGTCGACTTGCTTTTGATTTTCTACAAAATGTTGCGTTGGATTCTTGATGACTTGTATTTGACATTATTATTCGCGGGACTGATCAACCACAGGAGGTTTGGTTAAGATGTGTTCAGTTACCCGGTGAAAAAGATTCTGGGTGTTAATTGATTACATTTTCCGTGTAGTTTAATAATGTCAAATACAAGGAGTCAAGGATTTGTTTTTCTAGTTTTGCACGAAAGGTTGCGGTTGACGACGTTTGGAACACAGGGGCGGATCCGGCAATGGAGAGATTGAGTTTTTAACAGCAAAAATGACCACAAATTTTATTTTTTAACAGCAAAAATGACCACAAATTTTATTTTTTAAGACCAAAAATGACCAAAAAAATCTTGTTCTTAAGACCAAAAATGATAAAAACCTCATTTTAAGACCAAAAATGATCAAAAATGACAAACATCTCATTTTTAAGATGGAAAATTCTTTTCTAGGACCAAAAATTTCACTTTTAGAACCAAAAAATCATTTTTTGACCAAAACCACTCAATTTCTGACCAAAAACATTCAATTACCAACCCAAAACATTAAAAACTGAACCAAAACAACCACCCCCTCGCCCATTTCCTGGATCCACCCCTGTCGCAGCACGGCAAATCCAATTAATTAATAAAGAAAAACAAAAAACAAAAAACAAAACACAAAAAAAGAAAAGAAAAAAGAAAAGAAAAAGCAAAGAGAAAAGAAAAGAAAAGAAAAATAAACAAAAAGAAAAACAAAAAGAAAAACCAAAAACCAAAAACCAAAAACCAAAACAAAGCGGTCAGTTAGAATTTGAAGAGCAAACAGACTAGACTCACGTACGGCAGACTGAACGAGAGAAAAATGGCAAAAAGCGAATGAACCGAATGAACCGAGACTGAGAGGGATGAAGAGGCAATGCGGCAATGATGCCACAAGAAGAGAAAAGATAAACAAATGACTTAAAAATCAAAGGAAAAAATGAAGAAAACTGAGAGAAATAAGTGAAGACAACATTCGAATGTATTCCCATTGACAGAATCGACAGAATCGACAGAATCGACAAAATTGCTTGTCCCTACTCCCTAGTTACTAGTTACTAGTTACCGTGGTCCACGTCGCTCTGCCAGCCGGACGCCTGCGTGCCCACAAGGCCGGGCGACTGGCCGTAGTAGTTGAGCTCGGCCTTGTCGCGGCCCACGTCGATCTCGTCGTCGGTGGACGAGATGCGGCGCATGCGTTTGTTGCGGTGCTCGGGCGGCGAGCCGCGGCCGAGGCTCGAGCTGAGCGCCGTCTGGTGCTCGGGCGGAGTGTAGCTGCTGCAGTAGTAGTTTGGCGACTCCAGTTTGATGTTGCCCACGTTCGGCACTTGCATCCCGTTGCTCTGCATGATCGACGCTAAACAAAAACAAAATCACAATTACCTACAAAAAGTGCACTTGTACATCATCATTTTTAAACCATAAATGGACGGTTTAGCCAAAAAATGAACATTTTAGAGTTTAGACTAATCTAGTGTCATAATGATGGATTATTGGCTAAATAACGAGCAATTTTGCACTAATAACAATCAATTTTTGGTCTAAAATGTAAATTTTTTGGATCTAAAATGTAAATTTTTGGATCAAAAATGTAGATTTTTGGTCTAAAATGTAGATTTCTGTTCTAAAATGTCAATTTCTGTTCTAAAATGTCAATTTCTGTTCTAAAATGTCAATTTCTATTATAAAATGTCAATTTTTGGTCTAAAATATCAATTTTTGGTCTCAAATGTCAAATGTTTGTTTTAAAGTGTCAATTTTTGGTCTAAAATGTCAATTTTTGGTCAAAAATGTCAATTTTTGGTCTAAAATGTCATTTTTTGATCTAAAATATCAATTTTTGTTCTAAAATGTCAATCTTTGGGCTAAAACTGAGGATTTTTCGTAAAACACTCGCACAACAGGCCAGGCCGCCATCTTTCTTTCTTTCTTAGTCTCCCTCCGCAGGAAATACGTGAGTGCATGTTTTGTTTTGTTTTGTTTTAAGATGGCGGCCGGGCCCGGCCCCCGCCCCCGCCCCCGGTTGGTTGAAATCAAACCTTTCGATAATCGCCACAACTCGACCGAGGAGAACACGCCGGTTGCCAAAATGGCGTCGCTTGCACTCACGCCACAGTACGGATTGTTTCCTGCGGAAGAATCAAAAGAGAGAATGGTTGGTTGGTTGGATGGTTGCAGCCCGATTGGCGAGTGTCGACAATCGACATTCGACTTTTGCCTTTTACCTTTGCGCTGGTCTTCTTTGTCGTTGTGATCACAGTGGATGCCGCTCAAAGCGTCTGGACAAATATTGAAAATGTCGATTAAATCTTGAAAGAAAGTGAGGGAATTGCATTTGTTTAGAATAAAGTCAAACACTTTGGCGTTGTTGTTGTTGTTGCGAGGGTTTGTTGCAGAAATTTCATACAAGTTTCGCTTCGTCGCGCTTTCATGTTTTACAAACATTTCACCAACATTTTGTTGTTTTCTCAATGCTCTATCAACATCTTTTCAACATTTTGCTGTTTTCTCAACATTTTCTCAACATTTTGTTGTGTTCTCAATGTTTTATCAATTTTTACTCAACATTTTCTCAACATTTTGTTGTTTTCTGAACATTTTTTCAACATTTTGTTGGTTTCCAAATGTTTTCTCAACATTTTTTCAACATTTTGATGTGTTCTCAATGTTTTATCAACATTTTATCAACATTTTTTTTGTTTTTTCAATGTTTTTGTTGTTTTTTGTTGTTTTCTCAATGTTTTATCAACATTTTTTAAACATTTTTTCAACTTTTTTTTGTTTTCTCAATGTTTTCTCAACATTTCGTTGTTTTTTCAATGTTTTCTCAATGTCTTCTCAACATTTTATTATTTTCTCAACATTTTGTTTGTTTGCCAGATTGTTTACTTGTTAGTAAATTTCTCGCAACAAATGTCGGGGCGTTGGGAGTTGTGTGTTTGATTTTACTCGCTCGTGCCCCGCGCGCAGCTTTACCATGACTTTGGATGTAATTGGCCAGGTACAAATCCAGCTCTCGGACGGAAACGTTAATGTGGTAAGGATTGACGCAGAGACCCGGATGCAGACACTCGTGCGATTTCTCCAAGCGCTCCCCGTCGGTGCTCTCGAGCGGAATCGCCTTGAACAGGATCACCATGACGAGGTCGAGGCGCCACACTTTGTCGGCCTGGCGCAGGCAGTCGATGCGCCGCATCTTGCCCTTCTGGTCGGGGTTGCTCAGCACGCACACCGCCGGCTTCTTGCCCGTGATGCTCAGCACAAAGTCCTCCCGGCATTCCTGAGTGATGTCTTTCCGCAATTTACCCAGCAACCGCGACGCCCATTTCTGTTTCACTTCGATTTTTTCGTTCTAGAAAATACAACAAACAATTACATTCATTTAATGCTCTTTTACGCTGTAAATCTCGCATGAAACTTGAAAATGCACTGTAAATCATCACTTTACAGCTGCTGAATCAAATTTTACGATTAAATACGTGTAAATCTAGCGTAAAACTTGATTTACAGTGCATTTTTATTGAAAATGCACTGTAAATCATCACTTTACAACTGCTGAATCAAATTTTACGTGTAAATTTTGCTTAAAACTTGATTTACAGTAGGTTTTTATACAAAATTGCACGTGTAAATTCATTTTACTGCGAAATTCACTGTAAATCTTCATTTTACGGCTGCTAAATCAACGTAAATCTCAATTTGCAACGCCAATGTACCTGTAAATCTTCCTTACAACGCCTTTCCTCCTCCAGACTCATCCTCTTCTCGTGTTTCTTGAAATATTTCCTTTTCGCTGCTTGCAGATTAAACCACGTGTACGAGAACGACTTCACATGGGGCAGCAGTGCCTCAATAAATGGATGGAATTCATCCTGCAAAACGAAAAGGAAAAAAAAAAACCAAATAAAAACCACAAAAAAAAAACACCAAAAAGAAACAAAAAAAAAAACACCAACCATCATCTTGAAAATAACCTCGCTCATTTTAATAATCCCAATTTAGTCGATCCCAAAAAACCATCCATTTAAATCGCATTCGCCCGAGCGCTCGCCCGCTCAGCCATATTGAAATCTGTCCCCATCCGGGCGCCTTTACCCACCCGCTGCCCGCGCCGTCCTGCCGCGAGCTCCTGCACGGCCGTGCCCGCGCCCGCGATCCGATGCGCGCCGCAAGCTCAGCACCAAGCCAACCGGAGCCAGCACTCGGCGACCATTTTTGGGCGCGGGATGGAGGGAGGCGGGCGTCGTTCTCTCGCTAGGCCTAACATAGCTAATGTCCGCGACTCGTCTCTCTCTCTCTCTCACTCTCTTACCATGGTCATTTTCGGCACGCAAAACTCGGGCGCAGTTATAGCATCACTGCGCACTCACGGTCCCTGTCCACGCTCGCTTTTCTTTTTTAATTCGTATCCTGGGGATATTGCAAATCCTTCCCTCGGTCTAGTATGTGGCGTAGTAAAGTATTTTGTTGATGTTGCAATTTGCTAGATCCGAGTCGAGTGCTGCGAGTAGTGACGCATTAGCCATCGCTCATCCACCGCCGCAGCCAATCACGTTCGTCCCGCCGGAAAATACACTCCCGATACGGGCAACGTGACCAGCTCGTAGGAGGGGCCTGCAAAACGACACCGACGCCATTTTCGTCGCAAATTAAACTGAAATATCAAAAAAATATTTTCATTTGTTTAAAAATTTCTACAAAATTTGATTTAATAATAAAAAGTTTACCTTTTTGCGAGAATCGATTCCGAATCCGCGCCATCTGGTGGCGATAGTTTGAGTTTGTTAATCTCGTCGGCAGTGGTTTATAGATTCCAAGATGGAGGCGCCAAAACGTTAATATCAGAAGTAAAAAACGTTAAAAATTAACGTTTTACTGATCTAAACACGTGAAAAACGTTCAAATATAACGTTATTTTGATTAAATCCAACATTTGAGGCGAATAAAAACACATAAAATGGAGTAATGTCTTTATTCCGTATACTGCATTCAAACTCTCTCGCAACGAAAAAAAAGGACAATCTAACTATGACAGAGGTAAAGCGAGTTCTACAATCCAAATCTGTTATAGAGAGAACAAATTGCAACAGCGTGACAAGAAAATTAAAAAATAAAAAATAAAAATAAACAAAAAAAAAAATTAAATGAAAACTCAAAGAAGTGCACTCGATAAAACAGAAAAATCAACCCAAAAAAAAAAAAAATTCAAATTCAAATTTCCCGCTCTCCGAGTCTTGGCCAATAGAAATCGAAACACGAAATACGTCCATTTGCCTCCACAGCTTTGGTGAATCATTGTGACAGTTCATGATATTGATTTTACGAGCTAAGCATCATGCAGATGACGGACGAGTGAAGCGCACGTTCCTATATGCAACTGTTGTTAGATGACAGTTCCTAATTCAAATTGATCTGTGTTTGTTTGTTGTTTTTTTGTCGTTTTTTCGTACATTTTTGCTCTTTTTTTCGTCGTTTTTCGCGTTTTTTCTTCATTTTTTTGTGATTTTTTTTTCCTTTTCTTTTCGAGAATTTATGAACGGAGGATCGGAACAAAAGTTGGTGCGCATGCGTCGCGTTGTTGGGGCGACTCAGGCGGTTTGGAGTGACGGGAAATCGTTTTCGTCGTCGACTTTCGGGGCACTGGGCGTGGTGGGGCTCTTGCCCTTGCCGGGAGTGCGCGGGCCGCGCTCCGGACGCGGGGTGCGTGCACCGCGCGCCATTCCGTTCGGGCCGGGGCGCTCGCGGTCGCTGCCGCCGACACCTCCGCCGCCGCCGCCGTCCATTGCGCCGCCGCCT
>JAQIXU010002193.1:0-13098 GCA_034701245.1 Strigamia transsilvanica
ATCAGTTTTCTAGAAAAGAGAAATTCGGATTTTCACTTATCTAGAAAACTATGTACATGTAAACGTGGTAACTGATATGCGGAGACCAATTATGTCAGTCTGGAATACAATCACCGCGAGGGTTGGGTGTACACAAATTTTTAGAAAGAAAACCCTGCTAGTTTTAGAGAAAAAGGGTAAAAAGGCTTTTCAGCTTCCCCCGTAACAAAGCTTTTTTACTTCTTTTGAGAGGTGGCAAACAAATTAGGGCCAGCAAAGAGTAAAAACTGAGTATTAATTTTTTCACTGTGCCTATTCGGCCTAACGAATAAACCAGCCCTGGACTTAGCAGGCCTTTTCAAATTCCTCTCGTCCTCCTCCAACTGTTTCTCCAACTTAACATCACAGCGCAAAAACACTTGAAACACGACTTTTTGAATGCAGCTAGTAGCATGTCGTAAAGCAGTTTTTATGTAGCCGATTGCCAATCCAGGCCCCCCTGCAGTCGGTGCACAATTCAAAATTATTGAATGCCATCGTCTTCTGTTTGCTACAAAAAGTGCAAACTTCTATAATTTTTCAACACAAACATCAATGTAAGGTTGAAACCATAAAAATGAAAAATCATGTTTTCCAAAGTGCAGAGAACCTCAACCCAAGCCCATTTTCAGCCACAAATAGAATGCCATTTCTCTTGGGTTTCCACCCATCACACAACTGACTGTTGAGCTAGTCCCTGCCTGACTTGTTCAAACAGTTTGGCCAGTGCCATTCCATTATACCATCAGCCATACCCAAGAGTCCTTAAAACCTACATTTCTTAGCTTTGAAATGCCACATCCATTTCCCAAAAGATCCATTGCCTCTTTTATAATTTAATTTACATTTTGGTAGACTGAAACCAATTCCACAAGACAAAGCTCCTGAGCAATCCTCAGGGAGTTGGCTTGACTGCCTCACTACTTGCTCTGCTAATGATTTTCAATAGAAAGAAAAGCACTAGGTGCATTCAAATGTAAAACTCCTTTTATAGATGGTTTCTCTATAAATGAGACAGATTGTTTCAAACTTTAAGTGTCATCGTGCTTAAAGTAGACAATGGATACCAAAGCCATACCTTACCCAAAACAAAGACTTGAGCAGAAAATGACCCGAGGCCGCACTTCCTATCAGTGCCAGATTAAACCCTGTCAAGGCCCCTAGGCAGTCGAAATCTCAGGAAAGCGTGATTGTAACTTTCTTTTAATATCAAATCAATATTATTTTGATCCGTTGTCGCGGGGCCCCTAAAAGACGCAGGGCCCATAGACTCCCAGTCCATCGACTGCTATTTGCATCGCCTTCCAAAAAATATTCCTGGCTACACTGCTACTTGTATATTGTTTATATGTAGTATGTCGTTGTTCGACGCTTGATCCCTTAATAAAATGA
The DNA here is from genome assembly GCA_034701245.1 of Strigamia transsilvanica. NCBI lineage: Eukaryota > Metazoa > Arthropoda > Chilopoda > Geophilomorpha > Linotaeniidae > Strigamia > Strigamia transsilvanica. Next base: position 1,411 of record JAQIXU010002193.1, read on the forward strand.
GTTATCCAAGGATTCGCCACCCCCTGAAAACTTTGAACCGAGTTACTTAACTGTCAGCTGTACAAGCACAGAATCCATAACAAGCACGTGACTACTTACCGGTCGATATCAAGTCTAGTACTCACGACACCATTTCGTTCACAAAATAATAAAAGAGCTGCACACATACAAATTTTGTTTGAGCATGATACCACCCTGGCAAATTCCTTCTGCTTCTGGTGGTGCATTTCAAAATCACCAATACAACGACCTTAGATAAATTGTTCAAAACCTTTGTCGATGAAAAGCGAAGATAAAACAGCAACGAGAGATTAGCTAGTTTAGCCACATGTAATTTCAGCAAATACGTAGCAGGTAATTTGCTTAGCCTCAAATTTCAGCGGTGGCTAGAAACAATTCTTCAATCCACCGAGACCCAGTTTTAATGAAGCGAGGGACACTTTTGTCTAATCAATTACCTTAAATGGTACAGACGAGCAGATAAATTAAAATGAGAAAAGCTATAGAAGTTTTCTAATTAGGCCATTCAGTACTGGTGAAATATCTTGAAAATCCTCATTATGGGATTAAAGTAAATATTAAGCCAGACACAATTAATGTCAGTTTTTCCTTTATTTGTGACTCCAGCTTAAACAAATCTCAGTTCCAGTGTAAACATGTCTGAATTAATTTTCATCAAAAGCTTCCATCCACTAAAGCGCTCCCATAGATATGTTTGTAGAGTGTGCCAGAAATATTTCAAGAGCTGTTCCAACAAGTGATATCCACAAACCATGCAAACACTAACTTCCTCAAACTTCCACTGGAAAGAAAATCTGATACTTGTTGAAAGTGGAATATCACTGAGAGCATCAAGTTTTCTGTACTGCACATCCACATAGATAACCAGCAAACAGCAACTTCACAAATCTCAAGAAGCATCTTAAAGCACAATTGCACTTTTGCATGAATAGCTAAATAACCACAAGCGACTCCAAACAAGTGCATTCTAAGACTAAAGATAACCAAGTGGCTTGTGCACTTGTCCAGCAATTCCCTTCACAATGCTAAGAAACTCGGTTCTGCTACATCAAAATTACGTAGTGGCGACTTTAGCACTTGCAAGGATCTAGACCAGGGGTTTCCAACTAAAAAGTGTCCGAGAGCCACAATTTAATCCACAAGTCTAGTGGCGGGCCGTATCATAATCGACCGAGGTAGGAAAAACAAAAGACAAAACTTAAAACATAAACTTTACTACAAAGCTTCGCGGGCCGCAAGAAAAGGTATCGCGGGCCGCAAGAAAAGGTATCGCGGGCTGCCTGTTGGAAACCCCTGATCTAAACTTATTGAGGCTGAGGCTAGAGTTTGCACCCGGTATCTTGATGCTAAATTCAAACTGCGCATCCCATTCTGCGTAGACAATTTTCTAATTCCGGTCCTTATTTAGCCTAACATTACGCCTAAAACTGCTAAATGATGTAAATAAACAACAATATACGGCATGGTACTGAAATGTTGTTGTTTTCTTTCATTTGTTTAGCATTATTTAGCGGAATATTGAGCTTAATACCGCTAAATGTGAACTGGGATGCACAATCTTAATTTAGCATCAAAATACCGGGCGCAAACTGTAGGTTGATACTAATTTGACAACTCACGTTTGTGGTTGCATAATTCAATTTAAATGTCAATGGTGGCATGTGATACTTCTTGATTGGCTAGATGTAAGATGTGCAGTTTTAAGTCCTGAATTAGGATGTGTTTTTACAAAGCTCTTTAAAACACGGTTGATTGGAGCCCATCATTTTCCAGACCGTCGCCACTAATATTGACTCCAGAACATTGTCGAGAAAGGCGTACAGTTCCTGTTTGACATGTGCAGTCATGCAGTCAGTTTTGATGTTTTCTTTTTTTAATTTTGTTATTCTGAAAGCATTACATTTTTTTTAAGGAACACTCCTTGTATGGTTTGGAGACCCTTGTCAAGTTTGTCCATAACCCGGCAAATAGTTTCAAAATTATTGCCGATACAAGAATCCCTCGTTATATGCGATCTCGCTTAACACAATCTTGCAAAAGTCTAATATGGCAATCAAAGAGCATTTTTTTATAATCTCGTTAAATCTCGTTTTGATTCTTTCTCGTAATGGAATCTCGTTTTGCCGAAACCGAGATTCCGAGACTCAAAAATGTCCCCAGATGTACGAGACCGAGATCCCGAGACGAGCGAGATCTGAAAGTATAGACCGCTATCCTTTCTTACACTATGCCGATACCAATTAATCACGTATAATAAAGGATACCTGTACAATATTTCGAATTTGACGGTAAATTGATTTATTCCGACCTGTTTTAATTTCGCCTTGTGTTTGTAGCCAATGACCAGCACTGCCAGCCTCAAGTGGAGTGGGTTTTTAATCATCTGGACAACGACCCACGAGACGACCAGCTCTCCTTACACGAATTGGAAGACCTGGAACGAGATGCGCAAGAAAACTGCATGAAACCATTCCTAGAACACTGCGACAGCAACAGAGATGCCGATTTAACACCTGCAGAGTGGTGTGCCTGCTTCGACTCAAAGGGTAAAAACACTTTTTACATTTTCCTCCAAACAACAACAACAAACAACAACAACAACAGCACCAACTGCTCATAATTACAAATTCACGTCACCTGTTTTGCTAATTTTCAATTGGCGAATTAAAGAGTGAGTGATGCAATAAACGCGACAATAAATGCCACGTGCACGAGGCTGCCACTTCAATCACTAAACAAGCCCTTGATAAATCACGTGACTTTTGAGTTGTTTATTTTTTCCTTCATCCCCCAAAAAAGTAATAAATTCCCATAGACTCAAACTCTGTGTGCAGCAAACTTCTCGAAAAAGAATTCAAAATAAATTTCTTCTCGTTTCAATTTGATATGAAAAGCAATTATTGATTGATGCAATTTTTCCGTCTAAAACTGACTTCATCACCTCCTCCCCCGCGTCCCTCCCCACGTTGGGGGATTTTGTTTACAAGACTATTGGATTTCCTTAGTAAAATTCAATTTTTCGTTTTTACCAATTGACATTTTTTTATGGTCAAAACGTCTCCATAAATCTCCTCTGCACTTCAATACGTTACGACTACACTTTTTTATTATTATTATTCAACTCTATCTCCCTTCAAATCAATTCAAGGCAACAAAATATTGGTTTTTTGTTGAGTAGGAATTTTCCTATGAAAATAAAAACTCGGCAGTTAAACGCCTGGGCGTTTATTCAGGCGGCGGCCATTAATATTTCAGCAGGAAAGCAAACTTACTTATAATTTAATGAATCAAGTTTTTGATGGGATTGAGTGCTGTTATTAATTCATAATGCATAATTACATTTTTTAATTTTTTTAAAATTTAAAACAAAGTACTAAATAAAATTTTCAATCCCCATAGATTGTAATCCGCATGCTGAATCACATAATAAAAACTGAAGGTTTAAAGAAAAATGTTTTTCTCATTGTGTACACTGGAGGGATGGTTTTTAAAGCAGCCCATCTTTTTGTTGATGTTTTCGGGGAACGATACACGAACATATAACTTGAATATATACATATATAAGCTTATCTTCAACAACATCGATCTCAATGTGCACTTTCTTTATGGTGATAATAAAGTGATTTTAATGGTATTAACCGCACTGTAAACTACAAACAATAAATCAAAACCATATTCCTTTCGATCAAACAATCATCTTCAGTGGTCAAACGACGGTGTATCTAACTTTTATGCCAATTACAGTTTCAATGATTCGCTGACTATATCTGACATCATACTCGAGACCGATACTTTATTGGTTTAACCTATGACGATTAACTGACAGACTTTACAACTAGCCCAAATTCATTGTTAGAATCGTCAGAGATTTTGTCTTGTGGCGCCACCTATAGCAGAAAAGACACAAAACGTCTCACATTTACAGTTTTAGGGGTAGGCAAGCTAGGCTTTTGTTTAGGGCCTCGCAACTTCTACGAGTAGGTCCCTTAAGATCCCAAATTTTCTTTCAATGAAAATCAGTACACCCAAGCCTCGCTTTACGGCCTACTGTAGATACGTTCCGGAACAGTTGGCTGTAAAGCGAAAAGCCATACAACGAATCAGGGGAACGTACACAGGGGATTTTCCCGACTTTTTGGCCGTATAACGAACATTGTGGGCCGTAAATCGAAAAAGCGCCATACTTCCCTAAGGCCGTTATTGTGAAATGCCGTATAAAGAGCAGGCGTATAGCGAAGATTTGGTGTAATCATGTTTTATCGATGTCGAGAAATGATAGTGAAACGTTAGCCGACGTTTGCCTAGTACCTCACAGATGCTAAAACTGCCACCGACTACTGCTGTGTTCAAAGCATTTGACCAATGTCCTCCATTGGTTATCAAGTGTCTTAATTTCTATTGTGAGTTTTCATGATGCTATACCTCTCGTAGCGCCACCTACGTTGTCATTTGAATAAATCAGAATAAGTTACCACCACGGTCAGACGTTCATTCCTCTTCTTCAACTCCAGGTTGGATTTAGTATACCTCTCTTGCTCTCAGTCCTAACACTTTGTAATCCTAAGGCTATTCCCAACTATTCAATTCTAGTTCTGGCATATTGATATTAAACCCAAACAAGTAATAGTCACATCATCAGAAAACCATTTCCAGCCCTTTTTCAAAAAAGATGCAAAACTTGTAGCAAATTGCTAATCTCCAATCTGGTAAGCTGCAGTTGCACTTAGCAACATTTGTTTCACAGACCACAAGATCAAAATGCACACCCAATCACTGAAAAGACATTAAAGGTTTCATCCATTGGCTTTAACTGGCTTTGTTTGCCTACAACAGCCACCTTCCAAAAACTCAATCCTCATTATACTGCAGTGTCAAGACAAACAAAGATGGCTATCACATGTGTTAACAAGAAAAACATTGCAATTTCTCCTGATGGGCATCTTAGTTTTGAATTTAAAATCTCTTCACCAGCACCCACCAATTGCCAAATCACTTGAACTGGTCTAATTATTCTACAATATTTTCATTGGCTTCATTACACACTTTAAACTTGATCAATGAACTCTCCAGATGACCACAAACTCAATATTTTAAACTTTCACCACTGCACATCACTTTTATATAATCAATATATTTTATTTCTAATCTAGAAAGACCCTGTCTAACTGCCAAAACCAGGAACAAGAGTAGTTTCATGGGTAAGTGTTTTTTCTTATAAATTTAAATGGTAAAATGGTTTCAAAGACAAAATCTGACTAGAAGAAATTGGATAAGCCAGAATCAATTAGTTGTGAAAAGAGAAGAGTTTCACACAAGAGTGGTATCTGGTGGTGGGGACAGGTATTAATTATAGGTTGATTAGCAAGGACAGCAGCTGGCTTCCTTTTCCCCCCACTGTCATGATGAAAAAACGGCTGAGAAATTGGATAAAACTTAGTCCTATTTCCTATTATGGGATTAAGAAAATTTAAAAATAAAAATAGAAAATTGGATTAACAATTTCCCTCCAAAAGAAATTTTTTTTTAAAAAAAAATCCATTTCTCTTTTGTCTCAGAAAAATTCCAAGAAAAGAGAAAATGTTGTCAACAAACTTAGCGAATAAGTGGTTGGGAAAAAAATCAATAATTTGTTTTTGGAGCAAATCATTTTGATTTGAGAAATTTGAAATTGAAAGTTTTTGCACTTGATTGGTTTGTTTGGTCTGTAGAAAATTCATGCCCCACCCTAATCCGATCAAAATCCACCTTTCCTTTGCCTTGTTTCCCTAAGGGGGAGTTTATAAAATGTGAGACATTTGGAAAATGGCCAATTCGTAACGAGGCGCCATCCCGTGGGAAACTGAGCAACTTTTTAAGTGTTCCAGACACCATTTTCAAATTTGCTGATGTCAAACTTTCACCCATTTCCACTCTCTCAGTCAAATGTCAACTCGCGAGTAAATTATGCTGCATGCTTGCCAAAAAGCAGCGAAAAGGAAACGAAAAAACACCACGAGGGAAATAATCTTCGGCGAAATGCACCAATTCTTTCTCCACCAGACTAAACATCTCGATTGTGCTCCGGAAAGCACAATAACATGAGTGGCAGGGGTCAGCATGGAAAGCGAGTTGGCTATCCTCGTTCACCCGTGATATCGGCCATATTTTCTAGTGTTTGACCGATACCGATGTCGGCAGCGGCGGATCTAGGTTTTTCGGGACCTAGGGCTTATTGAAGTCCAATGGGACCCCATTTTTTGTTAGATTAAGAATCTTTAAATTGGGGTTTAATAATTCGCTAAAGCTGGCGTCGCTAAAGTGATTTACCACAGTAACCACAGTTAGAGTTCGTCTGAGGACCATTTGCTTCCTTCTGAATTGCTACATCCCAGAGCTATAAGGCCATCTATTGGCAAAATATTAATCAAAAACATTGAACACAGTTGATAAAAATTGTCTCCTCTTTCCATTGGCTTAAAAGCGACAATTTTTTTTTACCACAATTGTACTGGTTACTAGAGTGTCAAGCATCTTACCTACCTAAATTCATGGTTTCGGTCTTGGTCCCTCGATAAGCTGGCAAACTCAAATTTTCTCACTTTCATGGCCAATCCGCCACTTCTGTCGCTAAGTGGACCGAAATAGTTTGAGAAAAGCCATTCCTGTAGTGGTTTCTGTTTTGACAGTCATTGACCCCAGCTGTTCTTGTTCTGGCATCTAATCTGTTATGTACACTGTTGTTAAAGATATTTTCTCAAGTGTTAGCTAACATCACGACCTAAGACTTACAGCCATGTGCGTAAACTTGCACAAACTTGCATATTCTGCATGGAGGTCAAAAATGACATGCCACAGCTGTGACCCAAAAGCAATGCCCAAAAGTATCCACAACTAAATTTTGATAAAACAGCAAATTTCCTAAAAAAAAAAAAAAAAAAAATCAAATGGACAGCAAATTCTATCAATTCTTTTGTCAATCCTCTTCCCAAAAATACATTTCAGTAGATGGCACACACAGATGGAGTAATGGACATGCAAATGTGATTCTCAAGTCAATTTTATTCCCATTTGCACATCCAATTTCCATATGAATAATATTCAACTTTAACCAACACCTGTTTCCTTTCCAATTCTTCTCAAATCAAATCATCCCTTTGAATTGTGATCCTACATCCCCAACAACATCCACACATTACCACTCATCTTTAAGATAAAAAAAAGAAAGAGAAAACACCCTCAACCATGACAAAATGTGAAATTTAGCATGTCCCCTTTTCAATTTTCCATTGTACATCTTTTTTCTCCTTCCTTTTGTATGTGCATGAATGCTTTTGTGAGCATGCACCTGAGTGAACACAACAGTTGATGCCATTACCTTTTTTCCTATCTCAAGTTTGCCCTGCCAAATTCTGGGAGGAAAAAGGGTGACATTTGGAAATATCTGGGCATGCATTAATGAGTAGCTTTTATGGAGTGTGTGCTTCCCTATCTCTCACTGCCAAAGGCTCAGCCAAAACTGCTCAACCCAAGAGATTAAGCTAGTGTATTAGCTCTAGACTAATTGAATGGATATTTTTTCTTTTTTCTTTTTCTTTTTAAATTTTTCATTCAGCTCATCTTAAAAAATGAGCATTAAGATTAGATTTGAAGGGAAAAGGAAAGAGGTATAGTGGCAGCCAATTTATTTGCACTTTTAACGAATTTCAAATCAGTTAAGAAATTTGAATTTTGCCCGTTAAAAGTTGGCAAGTATAAATCTTATTTGTTGTTTTTTTCAACGTTTAGATACTTATATACCTTCTTGCGATGAACATGGGTATTATCAAGCCACTCAATGTAGTCATACAACGGTCGAATTGTGTTGGTGCGTGGACAAACATGGCGTCGAATATGCCAATACACGGATGAAGGGAAAACCTGATTGCGGTAGTTATAAAACCTGATTGTTGTTGTGTTATGTTTGAATTTTTTTTAATTTGATATTTTTAGATTCTATCGTGGGTAAAAATTCTTCCGAAGACTCCGAGGACGAAGACAGTAGCGATGATGAAAGCTTGATGGAAGGATCAGCTGACCAACCACTTGATATCTGATGTGGTCATTTTTAGATAACCGAGTGTTATGAACTGACGGATTTGTGAATCCAAAATTCAACGCAGTGTTGTACAGTTCTTAGCTTCAGTGGATTCTCAAATAAATAAATAAATAAATACAGTAAATAAATAAATAAATAAATGCGAAGTGTTGCTTTTGATTTTCCAGAATGCGATTTTTATTTTCAATAAATTAATGAATAAATTTTTAAAAAATGGAGGTGCAAATCAATAGAAATTTAAAAATCACATTTAAAAAATGGGGATTTAATTGATTTTGAGAATCCACACCAAAAACATTTGGCGTAAATCTCATGAAGAACATGTGAAAAGATTTTTTTATGTAAATATAAGCAGCCATTTTTGCTTATCTTAGCAAAAGTAAAATAAGCTATTTAAAAAAAAAAGAAAAAGAAAAAACAAAACAAAACCAAAAAAATAAAATAAATCAAACAGAAAAATTGTTCATTTTTCAGCTAGAATTTGACTCCAATTCCTTTTGATTTCATTTGTTTTTTAACTTTTAACTTTAACTTTAATCTATAGTTGTTTATACTTTTTGTTCTCTTTGCGTAACGGTCACATGACTCAACTTGTGACGCAAAGAAATATCTGCCCAATCAAATTGTTTTTCCTCCTAGTGTTTACCTGTACAAATTTCTCCTTTTAATATCTTAGAAATATAAATCTTGTGTATTTTTACTTCCAGATTAAACAAAAAAACAAAAAAAAAAAACTGTAATCTTATCAAAATAAAAATTTAGGAGTTGTAAATGTTAACAAGTCACTTCGCAACACGATTTATAGTTCTCACACAATCCGCTACCTGAAACAACAGTGGCGCTGTCATCCAAACAAATGACGCCGATTGGTTGAAATTTCCCGCCGAAACCAGCACAGGCACAACTAACGGGGTTCCTTGTGTTTTGTTCGTCGCTCTAGCCATGTTCGAAGCACGACTCGTCCAAGGCGCTCTCCTCAAAAAGGTATTGGAATCCATCAAGGATCTGCTCAACGAAGCAACATGGGAGTGCGCAGCGACCGGAATCAGTTTACAAGCGATGGACAGTTCTCACGTGAGTTTAGTCGCCCTGAATCTACGTAGCGACGGATTCGACAAATATCGATGCGATCGAAATGTTTCGCTCGGAATGAACTTGGCCAAGTATTAAAACGAATTTACAATTGATAGAATACGAGAATTACAATTCCTTCCATTTCGCAGTATGGCCAAGATCATGAAATGCGCGTCAAACGATGACGTCATCACGATGAAAGCTCAAGACGATGCGGACACAGTCACATTTGTTTTCGAAGCTCCGAGTGTGTTTACCTCGTTTATTTATGGTGGATGTCCCGTGTTTTAATGTATTTTTCCTTCAGACCAAGAAAAAATATCCGATTACGAAATGAAATTGATGAATTTAGACACCGAGCATCTGGGAATTCCCGTAAAACTCAATATTCTCTTAAGGAACAAAACGAGATGATATGACGTAATAAAATATCATTTCTCTACAGGATACCGATTATTCGTGCATCGTGAAAATGCCGTCAGCGGAGTTCCAGCGGATTTGTCGAGATTTAAGTCAAATCGGTGATTCGGTCATTATAAGCTGCACGAAAGAAGGCGTCAAATTCTCAGCAGCGGGTGATTTAGGAACGGGTAAATCAAAACAATTATTAAACCTAAAAATAAATAAATAAACTAAAAAATATTTTTAAAAAAATCACAGGAAACGTAAAACTAGCCCAAAATGCGAACGTAGACAAAGAAGAAGAAGCGGTAGTAATCGAAATGCAGGAACCAGTTTCCCTGACATTCGCTTGCCGGTACCTCAATTCCTTCACCAAAGCCACTCCCTTAGCACCCCAAGTGCAGTTATCCATGTCCTCGGACGTCCCCCTGGTCGTCGAATACAAACTAGAAGACATGGGCTACATCCGCTACTATTTGGCGCCTAAAATCGAAGACGGAGACGACAATTAAATCCACAAACACCCAAAAACCAAAACAAAAACATTGTATTAACCTGAAATCGATCTTTAATTCAATCCGCATTAAATATTATTTTTTCCTTCCAATTGGTTAAGTTCTTACAAGTTAATCTGAACATAGTTCATACACAAAGTATTATATTTAAATGATTATTTCGAGAGGAATGTGTCTTGTGCTCCTTGAAAATCAAACGTTACAACACGTGAAATGGAATTAAAAAGCTTCGATACATGTTAATGTTAGAGATACACATCGATTAACGAATACAGTTTGAATTTGATTGGTTCCTCAGCCGTTTTAGTCGACATAAATTAGTGCTTAATCCGGAATAAATTAATCTAAAAACAACAACAAACGGCAGCGTGTGACACTAGAACGTTACGTAAACATTGAAACGTGACAAAATTGGCACAAAAAGTTAAATAAATATCAAACGTGGAAATAAATATTTGTTCTATACAATTATTTACATCTTTTTCTAGGAGATAAAATTTTCTAGGTGGCCAGAAACGCAATAAAAAGTGAGAAATCAAAAGGGAGAAGTAAGTTTGTTTCTTCTAATGTACTGGTCGCTATGGAATAAATGCGTAAATGGTTTTGTTTTAGTTTTGTGGTTAGTTTAAACAGAATGACCAGAAGTGAGTAACGTAGGTAGAGTGAAGTTCGACGCTTCATAGCTTGAGGATTCCTCGCGCGATCAGGTTTTCTCGAAGCATGTTGAACACGTTGAGTTGTTGGTCGAGCGGTAAGCTGTACACTTGTTGGATCAGTTTCTGCGGACTGGCGCACCTGCGAAAATTACCGCCACTAAAATTAATTGTTGCGTTATTGCAAAATATTGACGGTTTTGGTCGAAACATGGACATTTTAGACCAATCAAACATCGTAATGTCGATTATTAGTCTATGAAAAGTCGATTTTTTGACTAAAATGTCGATTTAGACCAAAAATAAACTATTTTAGCCCCAAAAATTAACATTTAGACCAAAAATAAACGGTTTTAGTCCCAAAAATTAAGATTTACACCGAAAATAAACGGTTTTAGCCCCAAAAATTGACATTTAGACCAAACTCTCCCGTTTTACGATGTTAAATTGGTCTAAAATGTCAATGCTTTGGCCTAAAATGTTAATTTGCGAGTGAAATATCGATTTTTACTCTAAAACCATGTTTTTGGTGTAAAACTTGAATTTTTAGCTTCAAAATTTTAGTAGTGAAAAATCCAAAATGCCAGTAAAATAGAAACCCTAATCAAAACATCGAACTAATCGAAGATTCAATTACCGAATAAAACTCGAAATGTAAACATTGACGAACGTCGCCATCAGATATTGACAATCGAATCGATCGACGATGCCGCCGTGTCCTGGAATGATGTCACCAAAATCCTACCAACAACAAAAAATAACAAATAATAATTATTGAAATAAATTAATTATCATTATAATTAAAATGCCTTGATTTTAAACGCGCGTTTAAACCCGCTCGCGAAAAATCCACCAAATGGTCCGATAACGGAACTGAAGACGGACATGGAAAGAGAGTGCAGCATAAACGGATAGATCACAAAAGTCTTCGATAACCCGAGCTAGAATT
>JAQIXU010002194.1:0-13096 GCA_034701245.1 Strigamia transsilvanica
CCTACAACCCAACCCCTTTTGACACTCTCTACACTCTTCAGTCACTCCACACCCAGAACCCACTGTGGAAAGAAGTTGGAACAGTCACTCTGTGGACTCTCTGTCCGCGGAACTTTACTTGCCTCGAATGACAATGCAGCCACCCCACTTACCGATGCCCAGGACCTTGTTGTAGACGCTAAGCCATGATGCGAAGAACCGCCATCAAATTGATGCTGCGCAACAATCGAAGCCGTGCTGAAAAGACTGCTCAAATGCACCCGACGCGCAGGACGGAAGGAAAATGAGAACATTTGTGCAACAGTGAAAGGCCTGTTTAAGTAAAATTGTGGACTAAAAATAGTTGAATTGCAAGAATTTTGAAACATAAATTTGTATTTCAGGCTAAAACAACAACGACTTCCATTGATACAGTGCAACTGAAGGGTACTGTCAGGTTGCTCGCAACAATGTTGATCAGCCTCATCACTTATTCAGCGGCGTACCGAATCTTCAGGGGGCCCCGCTTCAACGAGTACGCTGCTACTGTGACGTAATAGTTTTTGTACTTCTCCAGTTTACTCTAATTGCTCGTATGGGCGGTGGAAAATGAATTACGCACGTTTTGTAATTAAATCCAATTGTAATTTATTATACAAAGAAAGATGCGAAAATAAAGAGTTATACTTGTATGTAAAGACAATTAAATTAACTCTTGCTTTGTGAGGAACGCAGCCCACAAGACAATAACAATGCAACTTCGAATAACAACAAAAGAGAAAATAACCATTATTGAGTAATCATAGAAATAGAGGTTTATAACATTCGACGAATTATTCACACAAAACACATCGGTCAATTGTTCCTCGCACATGATCTTCTTCAATGCATGACTTCAACCATGGCGGAAATAAATGTCACTGCTTCCGTCCTTGGCCGAACTGCATTTGCCCGATCACACGGGCTCAATCGGGAAAACCTCGTTGTCACCCTGCGGAACCACAGCACTCAGCTCGTGCTCCCTGTCCGCTGCTTAACTCGTAAGAGTGCTGAGTTCTACTCTTGGCTCGCTATGTCGGTTACATCTGGGAAAATGTCTCGTGTTGACTTAGTCAGGCCCATCCAGATGGCCTGTGGAGCCATCTGCTTAATGTACACTTCTGAGTGTGAATGTAGCGCCAGTGCTTCTCCTTGGTGGAGGGTGGGCTAACCCTTTCAGCACCGTTCACTATGCCACAGTATAAAACATACCAAACAATCATGGGGTACGGGTAAACCCAGGCTGTAGTAAGCTCGGCCTTCGGACTTCAGACAAGGTTCAGACAAAAAGCATTTTGTACCAGAAATATCGAGGATTAGGATTCTCCAACCAGAATCCTTTATTGACTTTTACTTATGGCTCATTAGGAGTTTTGTCCTTACCCATCCCATCCTAATAGAGAAATGGGGAGCAATATCTTTGTAGGTTTGTGCCCTGAATATTTCCTTGAATATTCATCAATCCTTTTGATTATTTGATAACCATAGAAACAATGGTTTACTCTGCGTGCTGTATCAATTTAATTTCTAGATTGATTCGACCTTCGTGCTTTTTAAATACGTAGCTCGACCTGGTGGCTGATTCCAGTACTACCGTTTTATAATCGTCACGAAGCTAAATATGTTGAGGGGCCTGCAAAATGTGTTGAAGGATTTGCAAAATATGTCGAGGGGCCCACAAATTGGGTTTAGGGGCCCCCTAGTTTCAGAGCCCCAATAAGTCTAGATCCGCCACTGTGGCAATCATAAATAACTACTTCTTACTTTGAAATAAAATGATTATAAAAACTAATCCAAAACAGATAATATTTTATAAGAATCTACAATTGAAACTTGAACTTTCTTTTGACTATAAAAAATAAATCAGTTTCTAAAGACGTAACATTTTTGTTTAGATCTGCACTATTCAAATGTTGTTTGTTCATGCAGCACGAACAAACAACAATATAAAAAATCATGTTGAACATTACTGATCCACTAATACAAGGACAACTAAGCATGTTTCTATGAAATAAACATTGGAGTGACACCACAGGAGGACCAAGCTGTGCCAGTCTCGGTCTCCTATTTACACTATTCCCATTTCATTCTGAATTTGAGTATTCAAACACAACTCCTAATGAAGGATTAAGGAGGGGAATGTGCAAACTTGAACACATTCCAATCAACACAAACACAACTTTTGGCATTGAAAGAAAACTTTATTTATTGAATAAAATAAAGTAAATAATTTATTCAAATGTAAATAATTTACATCTAAAAATACAATATTTCTCATGTCCTCTAGGGTCACAACAACCTAACCTAACCTAGATCCGCCACTGTGTGGCAATCATAAATAACTAATTCATACTTAGAAATTATAGCGGAAATGAAAAAAAAAATTAAAAAAATTTAAAATTTAAAAATTATGTTGAACATTGATTCGTTACTACTAGGACGACAAAGCATGTTTCTAGGAAACAAACGTTGGAGTGATACCACAGGACAACCAAGCTGTGCCAGTCTCGGTCTCCTATGTGCACTATTACTATCTTCTTTGCATGAAAAAGGTAATTCATTCTGATTTTGGCGTATTCAAACACAACTTCGAAGCAAAACAATATCATAATCATTCTTGCACATCTGAAAAATTCCATACGCGATGCCTGCAGTCATTCAACGCAAATATGGGCGAAAAGTGCAAAAATTGGTGTCAGAATATATAGAAATGAACTTTGAAGTTCCCCAGTTAATTCCTCAATTTCATCAAATTCGCAAGAACAAGTTTGGTCTTTTTTATTCTGTGATTTGGCATTTGATCACTGCGTTAGTCGTGTCAATGTGCATCTATCAGACATTTGAACGGATCATATACTACGCTTCATCACCGGTCAAAGTTTCAGCCGTTATAGACGAAAACGAGCACTTTCCAGGAATATCAATCGATATCTTATCTTTAAATACTATCGAAGCAATCTTAATGCATCAATCAGTAAGAAATGCATCTCCTCAAGGTAAATATTAGCACAAATAATTTTAATACGAAGTAATTCCTATAAAATTGTCTGTTCTAAACAGCTAGTAAATGCAGAGGCACTACTCCATATTTCTTTATGGATGAAAAAAGAAAAATGAGTTCAGTGTGGAGTTCTGCAAGAACAAGGCCAATAATAGGAAACATTACTATATCTTATGTCAAGGTAAACGTGTAATCAGTTGTTACATGTGAGCGTGTAGTGGAAATAATTCATTGCAGGGGTCGAAAGGTACTTGTGACGATATTCAGAGCAATGTCGTTATTGATGAAATGAACTTTGTACTAGGAAGTAAATTGCAAGTAACAATTAGTAAGTGTGATTTAAAAAATCATAAAACCAAAACTATAACAAAATTTTGATGAGATTTTTAATTGCTTAATTGTTAGAAGAAAAAATACCTGTTGGTTGTCAAGCAAAAATTGTCATTAAGTTTAATAGGCTTGATCTAAGTTTAATAACATCGGCGAGTATCGAATTCACGTTAAAATGTGTAATGGTATCGGAATTACCACGAATACGCAGAATTTTATTTCGTTAATGGTTTAGCTAATAAACCGTTTATGTGTTTTTTAAGGAAGTGTACAGTACATGTTGTTCTAGAGATCCTCTTTATAGATATCCTAATTTAGACCTTACATATTATTCATGGATATCTAGTTTAAAATGTAAATCACTAATTCGCTTATTAATTTCCATATTAATCCAACGACCAATTAGGCATTGAGATTAAAATATAATATCCCACACCAAAATAAAATTCTGCCATCAGATGGGAATGAACCAAATTAGATTTTTAAATCATTCATTGTATTGCTAAATGGTAAAAGATCAACTTAGATGCAAATCAGCAGATGAGCAAATTTGGTACTTCCTCTGTTCCGAGCGTCTCATCCGTTCTGAAGCATTCTGAGTCACTATTCACAATTAAGAGAGTAAGTTACACATTGCAACCAGATACGATAATTCAAAATAACTTAATTTGTGGTTTCAGTACAAATTTCTAAACAGGAGAGATTTTCCTTGTGTGGAAGAACGTGAAGAGCAAGAATGCCATCACTCATGTTACGAAAAAGTGATATCTGACATTAAGCCTATCTGCAGGTAAACATTTCAAATATAGCAAATCCATGGAGGAAAGCCAAAAACGTGTGTCTTTAGTGTTTCTTGTGTTCTTGCCTGGTCTTTCTGCATCGCTTTGCAGGTTTTGGAATGATTTGTGTGGATCTTATTTTTTGGTGTGCGTGTACATGCGCTTTGGTTTACATTACATTCTTAGTACTGCATCTTTTCAGATTGCCATACATGCCTGATACCGATCTTAAAGAGTGTATTGCAGACAACCTGACCTGCAACTTGATGAATACCATTCAGAAAAAAGAGAAACATGTCAATCCACATTACGATTGCAGCTGCGCCAGAGGATGCAACAAAATTATGATAATTGCTCATCAACATTTCGATAATTTTGTCGATAACACCTTGACAATTTCTTCATTAACCAATAAAGAACTCACTTTGTCCGAGCAATTCTGTTACGACATTATCGCTCTGCTGTGTGACACTGGAGGCTTCATGGGCTTGTACATAGGAGTCTCGTGTTTGAGTTTAGTCGAAGTCATCACTCGCAGAGCACAAAAACAATATAAGAAGATGGCCATGTCCCGTAAGTGGAAAAGTTCTTTCGAAAAGAATATTCTGAAACGTATTCATAGAATTGTAGTCAAACAGAATGAAGTCTCAATGTCACATTTAGTCAACTCTCATTCATACATCAAAGGATTAGTTCTGGTTGCATGCTTCTGTGTCTGCGTTTATTTAGTCAGCAGTCGAATAATGTCGTATTACTCGTTTCCTGTCTATACCACAATTGAACTAGTGGAAGACCAATTTGTTCAAATGCCAACTATACTAATTTGCAATGAGAATGATGCTGTTATTGATGAAAAAGAAGAACTAATCGAAAACAACAATTTCGATGAAAAATGTGTTGAGAAATTGAGCATTGCCGAATTACTCGACCCACCATCGAAATTTGCGGGCAATGCAAATGGTTTGTGGGAAGCTTCGCCCAACCTCGACAGTTTTTTGTCATTGGTTGGTTTTTATAAAAATCAAGGAACTCAGAAATTATAATTTACATTAATTTAATATAATGTTGGTTTCTAATACAGAGTGCCATCGGCTTTGATGGCTCGTTTGTAAGCAGTGAGGAAGGAACAAAAACATCTACTCCGACCGTATTTGGAGAGTGCACCAAAGTCAAATATGGTAAAATTGAGTAAACTGCATACACTCAACCCTCACTTAACGGCCTAGATAGGTTCCCAAAAAGTTGGCTGTAAAGCGAAATGCTGTATAACGAATCAGGAGCAATTCCCCCTGATTCGTTATGGAATTTCCCGATTTTTGGCCGTATATCGAATATATTAGGCCGCAAATCGAAATTTAGCCATAATGGCGCAAGGCCTTTATGGCGAAACGCCGTATAAATAGCGGCCGTTAAGCGAGGGTTGAGTGTATTTGTAATAAGTAATTCATACGATATCACCATAGATGTCGTGCAATACAACGTAGCGACTGGTTATGTCCAGATCCTGCAACGCATTGAACCTAGAGGTTGTAATTCACATTCTAAAGTAAGTGCATAATTCTTGTTAACTTGAATTCATTCTTCACAAACAGACAGCATAGTATTATTTTCTTTTTTAATTCAATTTCAATTTTAGATTTTCTTAATGGCAACAGAAAATCGAATGGATTTTACCACTTACATGATTCACCCGCATAATTCATGGATGTTCGTCAGTTTCATAAGAAAATCTGTAAGTCTCACGGTTTAAGTCAAATATCAGCCCTCCAAAATTCGTATGCTATTAAATTTAATTATCAGTTCTCACGGTTGCAAACGCCAACAAAACCTTGTGTAGACATGGAAGAATTTATAAAATGTGAGGAAGACTGTCTAATGGAAAACACACAAAACTTTTCATGCAGGTTTAAACATGCACTTTTGTTTGTTGCGTTATGTTTTCATTTTGTTTCTCACCATCAGTTTACCATTCATGACCAACTCGTCGTTGCCTTCTTGCGTCAATTCCATCTCGGCTAAACGAGTTATGAAATCTTACATTCAGGAGGTTTCGAAAACAAAATGTAGGTGTCACCCTCCATGTCAACACACCTTCTACATTCCCCATGTGGAATACGATCAGACATTCGCAGAAACCATTGAGCAAAGATTTTTATTTTCGCGTTATGAATTGGAAAGTAATTTCCGAGAAGTATTCAAAGAGGAACAACTACTCCCATTTGATAAACTTGTCTGCGATATTGGATCTATTCTCGGATTTTTTCTTGGAATATCATTTTTTTCACTCTTAAATCAAATATCCAGCATTTCCTTTTTTCTGAATGAACGCTGTAAAAAAATAAACCCGATTCATAATTTAGAAATATGAAAATTTAAGCGTCTAAAATCCTCTACGATGTCTAATGTTTCCTCACTATTTATAAAACCATATTGCACCACGTGTGAAAGCACCCAATATAACCACAAAAATTAAACACCATTAGTTGTTTCATATTTCAACTTTTTCTCAGACACCTTAATCAAAGTGTAATATAACAAAAACAATAAAAGATTTAACAAAATGTGTTTCTTTATTTTATTTTGGAATAATGATTCTTCCTGCATTGTGCATATTTACATGAAACATAATAAATCCATATCCACGATGCGATTGGTTGTGAAGTTATTCCCTCCATTTGTCACGCCATTTGAATCGTACGATCACCACTACAGACAACTGTCACCAACTAATCTAAACCCACACAAGATCGCCGATGTTACGCAGTGAAGGCCTTCGTCAGCAAAACTTTTCAGTAACTTATTTGAATCCTAAAATGAAATTGCCTCTGTAACTGTCGTATTTTTCGAAAGAATATAAATTTAAGGATGCTGAATGTAGAATGGAAGTTTTCTTGATAAATCAAATACGCACAGACTCTTGCAAATATCTTTACTATGTCGCCATTGGCATTAGAAATCGCTAATTTTCATCAAATAGCAGCCGTACTCTTCCGGACCGCATGGACCATCAACCAGATATGCCACAATAAATAGAGGTTTTGCGATTGCATTTTTTATAAGTATAACTTATAACTTATAACTTATAGATTTATGAGCTATAAGTTATAAGTTATAAGTTATAAGTTATAAGTGGAATCATTTTGCGATTGCACTTTTTTGTAACTTATAACTTATAACACATACTTTTGGTTATTTTTGTTTGCATTTTTTCTCAAAATGTTGATCAAGTTTAGTGTTTGTGTTCAATTTTTGCAGAGATTTCGAATTTTTGGTAAATTTTGCATTCATCTAACAAAAGTATTGGTCATCTTTTTGCATTTTTTCTTGAAATTTGAAGAAATGTTTGTGTTTTTGATCAATTTTTGTAAAATTTCTCGAATTTCTTGTAAATTTTTTGTAAAAATTCTCGAAATTGTTGTAAATTGAATTGATTTTTGTTGCGCCGATCGACGCACAACGATCGCCATTCGCCGTGCGTCGATTGCCGTTCGCCGTGCGTCGATTGCCGTTCGCCGTGCGTCGATCGCCGTGCGTCGATCGCCGTGCGTCGATCGCCGTTCGCCGTGCGTCGATCGCCGTGCGTCGATCGCCGTTCGCCGTGCGTCGATCGCCGTGCGTCGATCGCCGTTTGCCGTGCGTCGATCGCCGTTCGCCGTACGCCGTGCGTCGATCGCCGTTCGCCGTACGTCGATCGCCATGCGTAGCTCTCCGCACGGCAAACGGCGATCGACGCGCGGTGACGCGAAATGTCAACATTCATGGTTTTTTCCCTTGTTTTCTTAGTTTATAATCAATTTCAACCATTACTGGTCCATATTGGTACATATTAATGCAACAAATAGTTGTTGATTTACTTTTTAAAAGCCAGTTCTCGCCTTCGATCTATTTTGTCTCCAAGATGGCTGCCAACAAACTTTGACCAATCGACCATTGCGCATGCGCCCTCTATACGTATAGGACGTGTAGGGCAACGTATAGGGCAACGTATAAATCAGATCTATACGTTCATCTTTAGTTTTTTCCAACTAATAACTTATATCTATAAGTTATAAGTTATAAGTTGGAAAAAAGTGCAATCGCAAAACCTCTATTAGCATGACTGAGAGTTGATGGTGATGTGCAAGTAGATGAAAAAACGAGTGGTGGTTTTGTGATGATTTGGATGGAATTTTCAGTCCACAATAAGACAGATATCAAGTCTGTCAGTGGTCACATGAACTCGCCACCCTATTGCAGTATGTTCAAAGCTGGCTGACTGTCAGATGTGTAGTGCTGTTCTTAAGAGGAAAATACTTCAAGTTTCAACTGGATACTACACCAATCAATGTGCAACTTTTCTATTACAGTCATGTTTTAATGCTAAAAATGGATCTCCAAACTACTGTAAAAATCGGGTTTTGTTCACTTTATCGACTGTAGTTTTATCGACAATCCTGAAATTGCAATTGGGGGGGGGTTTCTTTATCGAGGTACGGTTGATCGAAATTAAATTAGGTTAGGTTAGGTTAGGTTGGGGTTGGGGGGGGGGGAGAGAGCAAACTCAGGGACCGCCCTGGGCGGCAAAAGCTCTAGTTACACCATCAGTTTCTTACAGACAGAAAGGAGTTACTCAGTACTGGTTCACTCGAGTTGTCAGTTCATCTACCACCAGCTAAATTACCACATGGTTACGTTCCAAATGGCGATGTACTAGTAAGAATAATAATTACTAGTAAAAAGCAATTAAAAACCGATAGAATTAATCATTGATGTTTACTAGATAAATATACTAGCCAAAGACCGCATGTTTTGGAAGGTGTCCGAAATGCGAAAATCGAGTATGTTTAACCCCCGCTGAATTATTACGAAATGTTCACTTACAAGTCGAATTTCAAAGTTTGCAGCAAAAATTTCTCCTAAGTTTTTACCCCTTCCTAAATTAAAGAATGTAAAAACTTTTTTTCAAACTTTTCAATTTTTTTTACTGTGGTCATCAGCACCGGCACAAAAATGAGATTGTAAGCTCGAGTTTTTCTATTTAAAAATGATATTTTCACTTTATTACCCGTATTTTTGGAGTGAAAATGATACTTTACGATGGCAGCTGGAGTGGTATACTTTTACAGATTTTGTATGTTCTATTCTTTCAAGAATCCTCCCTGAATTGAAGATACTAGGCGCGTTCAATATAAAATCGATTTCCGAAATCGTGATTTTCTTGATTTTCTGAAATCAAGGGAATCAGATTTCAACTTTGAATGGCCTTGATTTTTTTGGAAATCCAACTGTTGCGCATGCGCAATTTGAATTTCCTGTTTAAAAAATTTAAAAATTTAAAAAATGTCGGCCGTGTTTGAGCACTCAAACGCGGCCGAAAAAGAACGTTTTTGCCACACAGCAGTGCGGCGGAACATTTAAATGCACGTGGCGGCGTTTGAGCGCTCAACCACGTTCGAAAAAGAACGTTTTTGCCACACAGCAGTGCGGCGGAACATTTAAATGCACGTGGCAGTGTTTGAGCGCTCAAACACGGCCGAAAACGAACGTTTTTGCCACACAGCAGTGCGGCGGAACATTTAAAAACACTCGGCGGTGTTTGAGCGCTCAAACGCGGTCGAAAACGAAAAAAAATGCAAACAAAAATAACTTGTAAAATTCGAGATGGCTGAAATCAACTTCGTAAACGTACAATGGACCTTACAAACAAAATGCAAACAAAATGCAAACAAAAATAACTTGTAAAAGATGGCTGAAATCAACTTGAAATCAAGTTGAAATCAACGAAAGCGACTATATAAGTCGCTCTCCGAAATCGGATTTCATGAAATCCGATTTCGCTGTTTATGACGTAAAAACCGTCACTTCCGGTCTCCCGAAATCGGCGAAATCAGCGAAATCCATTTTATATTGAACGCGCCTACTGTTGGTCAGTAAGAAGCGATTCCGCAATTTTAATGACATTCGTACACTTCTTACATGTTAGGCGTTTCCTCGACTTTTTCAGCCAGAAATAAACACAATAAGAGGATTTTTTGGGTTAGATTGCACTCAATTACACACGCAAAGAATTGGCCAAGAGAAAGAGGGGAAAAGAAACCAAGCAGAAATGAATTTGTATTTTATGTTACTTTATTAGACCTAGCGCTGGCACGATTAGTCTAATCGTCCTACATTAGATTAAGTGTATAACACAGTAGAAAGTTGGATAAACGTCAGTAGAAACAGCTAATTTTGCATGCATAGTTTTATCATAAAAAAATAGGGGAGTATTGTTGCATTCTAGTAATGTTTGCTGAAATTAATATGGTATTGAATTGAAGATGTATTATTATATCGGATGTGCAAGTAAGTAAGTTATGTTTTGGTATCGGATCTGGGCGTATGCGTTGCAGACAAGCGCTCCGCTAGGAGTGGCTGAGATTTTTGGTGTAAAATCGAGAAAACATCAAAGAATGACTGACTCAATCAATAAAATTTCTATTTTGGTTTTATTTGTGTTTCATATCGATTAATTAGTTTCTAAGGAAACCGAGTGGTTTACGATTGTTGTACCATTTGGCTCAATTTACAGTACTTTGTATTACTTTACAATCCTCATCACGCACGTATTTGGCACAGTTGCATAAATGTTACACCAATGTTAATTCTTAAAAGTTTTTAAAATTATTTTCCGCATCAAATTTACAATAACTAATTCAAAACCTCCATTAGTTTCTTTGTACCTTAAGAATGGACAGATGTTTGAATAACTTCCTTATTATGAAGATCTGATTTCTGAATAAACTTTTCACAAATTGTTTCAGTAGTTACATTCATAGTTATTTACATTGGTCTAGTTTTCTTAAACCGGTCTATCTTCTTTAGACCAGCAAAATTTTACATTCAGATTTATTCAAAAATGACAAACCAATTTAAATGTCTTTATGAATGCAACTAGTGAATTAGCCATATCCCATTTACTATACAAATCTACCACCAAATTTAATGTATCTAAATAAGTTGTAAAATATTTCCTTGAACCAAGAATTCTGCCTCAACCTACATACATGATATCGCTTTTTATATCGGCAGTACCGCACAAAGTCTCTATTATCTTCTCTATTCCATCTGTTGCAATCATATACGTTCATAAAAAGACTCCGATGGTAACAGCTTCAGCAATTCATGCTGTATGAACTTGAATGGTTAAATGGAAACATGGCTTCATCCATGAATCAATTTTTTAAAGGCAGAAGTGTATTTATTACTGGTGCAACTGGCTTTTTGGGGAAAGTTTTGTTGGAAAAACTGTTACACACTTGCCCTGATGTTTGTACTGTTTATATTCTCATACGGCCCAAAAAAGGTAAAGATGTAGCGCAGCGTTTGGAGGAAATACTCAGTTCAAAAGTAAGTGCCAACAATTTTGGAAATCACTAAACAACAAGTGTTATTTATTAGGCATTTGACAGGATAAAAGCAAATAATTCTATAGTTCTTGAAAAAGTAACTGCCCTAAAAGGCGACATTTCTCTCCCTCTTCTTGGACTTGATTCAACTGATGTCGAGTTACTAGCTGAAAATGTATCGATAGTATTCAACTCGGCGGCAACAATTAAATTTGAAGAGCCCATTAAAGATGCCATTAAAACCAATCTGTTATCCGTAAGACATTTGCTTCAAGTATGCCAAAAGATGAATCAACTAGCAGTAAGTATATTGTATGCTGTAATACCCTAACATCGTGAGCCCGACCAGGGTAATGGAAAATTTGAATTAGCTGGCAGTCCCGGATAAAACAAAACAAGCACCAATTCCTGGTCTACCCTAGATATGTGACCAGCCCACATTCTTACACATGCATCAGACTTCTGATTACGCTGCAAAATATCAATACAATCAACTTTGATGCTGCCAGAGCAAGAGCCCATTTTACAATGTTTATGATATTTCGGTGGATTAAATATAAACTGCAAAAGACATCAGTTAAACGTAACAGAAATTCACTTTTTCTGGCAAGAATTCGACTTTTATGCTTGCCATAAAAGAACCAGTCAATAAGATCCGATCCTCAGATTTGGTCAAACTCACATTTTAGGGCATTCCATCCAAAGCGGGATAATACAGTAATTCCAATATTTCACTGCCATATAATATTCTAATTTATTTTCTGTAATAAGGCCGTAATTCATGTATCAACGGCATACTCAAATTGCAACAGATCTTCGATTGAAGAGATTGTTTATAAACCTAATATAAATCCTTCAAAAGTTATTGAGATATTTGAGTGAGTTTATTATTTATGCTTTTACTAATTTATTTGTCTATAAACATTTTTATATATAGCAATCTCGATGACAAAATAGCAGAAAAGATTTGTCCAATACTACTCGGAGATTTTCCGAATACATACACGTACACCAAATTCTTGGCCGAATATCTATTCATGGAAGAAGGTGAGAATTTACCACGAGCTATAATTCGCCCAGGCGCTGTCACTTGTGCATGGCAAGATCCTTTTCCTGTAAGTTCAATACTTTTTGTTTCGATTGTATTTTATTGTATATTTTATTGTTTTTAATAATTAGGGTTGGATTGATAGTTGGAGTGTATGGGGTGGCTTTGGAATTGCCGTAAGTACAGTGACTCACACCCACAGGCATGTAATTGGCCAGTTTGTTTGCCCAAAGTGGCATGCGTTTAGTTGAAAGTAAAATGTAGGGCCCTTGCATGCAGAGCCTGCTGCTCCCTACAAAAAAATTGTTATATGTATATTCTAGGCACAATCCAGCGGAGCGCACTTACTTCACTTGACTAGCTGCAAAGTTGCTAACAGAAAAAGAACAATTTTTGTTTTCGTGTATTCAAAACAATGTACGATAAGGCACAAAAAAGTCGCACTGGGCACTGATAGACCTAGAGCAATCAATATGACTAGCTTGCCCAGTTCATCCTATCGGATGAACATTTTTCTAAGGGGGTGGCGGCCTTTGTTTCTCATTATTTTTTT